>BMAO01004036.1:0-82139 GCA_019973975.1 Trichonephila clavata | reverse complement strand
TTTTTTTTTTTTTGTCTTAAAAATGTTTTTTTTTGATTTTTAATTTTTTTTGGAAATAGTCAGTTAAATAGGCATAAATTCCTTAGAAAAAAAAGCTTGTTCATATTATATATTCTTTATTATTATTGCTTTTATTGAATATCAAAAATCAATAACTTTTTGCAATACATTTAAATGTAATCGTGAATCGAAATTTTTCAATCGTATGTAAATATCCCTTGGATCCCCTCAATTAAAAGTTAATTTCAATTTAAACCTCTCCCAAGATTTTTTTTTTGCGCATGAGCGGTAGACGAAGGTCAATCTTAAAGTTTCAGTTTGAAATGAGGCAGATATTTGTTCTCAGTGACGTAAGAAGAGGGATTCCCCCTTTTCATTCATCTAAGACGGCGATTTCCCTTGAGAAATACAGTTGAAAGTTGTGGGGGGGGCATTCGCGCATGCGCTTAAAGACAAATTGTTTCAACGAATTGCCCGTCTATAACCCTGGCTGCTCTGTCAGGGATCCTGGGTATAAGCAATTTTTGCTGGCACAAAAACACCATATCTAATTTTCGTTTCGTTTCTTCGCCATTTCTCAAATTTTAGGATTTCTCTGGTCTAAGAAAAAAGATAAGTACTCTCTTTTAAAGTTTTAGTATTTTTAATTTGTTTGATTGTTTCTGTGAGAGAATAGGAAAGTGAGTGGGTGATTTTTAAATTCGCACTGTTTGCCTATTCGATGGTTTTTGGTGACGGACCTCGAAATTTTCAGCTATGCTCAAGTCATTAACGTAAAAGTTAAGCTCTCAAAAAAGAAAAAATGAAAAGTTAAAAAAAAAATTCTCAATTACGTCAAGGTCTTTGCGTTTGCTTTCTGTTTGGAAGACGTGAAAGTTTGCGGTTGTTTTGAGTCTTTCGCTGACGTAGTAAAAAGGGAAATTCCCTTATATCATTGGCGCGGGACACAACCGATAATTTTTTAACACGTTTTTATAAGTTTCACTTGTTTTATTCTTAAAGATTGCTTTATTGAAGAACAGTGGAATATAGAAAAAAATATATTATAAAAAAAGGAAATATTCTGAAATATATTTTTTTCACATGTATTATTTTTTTTTTTGAATTTTATACTGTGAATATGTAAATAAAGGCTTATGAACATTTTAAATCAATTTTATCATAAAATAATTAATAAGTTAGTTTTGTATAAAAAACTTTTTTTCTTCAGATACGTGCTTAGATAATTTAATTAACACAGTGTCGAATGAAAAACTAAAATTAAAATAAAAAAATTAAATGTTTTTATCAGATAGTATTATTTTCTTTTTTGAATGTTTTTTTCAGTGAATGTGTACTTATAACTAGGTTTTCCCACATAGTGTTTTTTTAGCACTTACATATGTTTAATCAAACATGCAAACGTTTCAAGAGCTATGTGTGGAATTTTTTTATTATTATTTATAGATAATGGAATTAAATTAATATATTTTTTTAAAATCAAAGGAAAAATTCTATTATTTCATTATTAAATTAATTATTTGTTAATAAAAAGCATATAGCCTACTATTTTGGATAAAAGTAAGATTTAGAAGATAAATTCGAAAAAGGGAATTGTAATGACATTAATATAAAATAATCACACACATACCAGGAACTTTGATAAAGGAAGGTGAATTTCCATGGCAATATGTTATGCATTCGAAACAAATTTTAGTAAAACACTCAAAATACTTAAAACAATCATTTAATAATTTCTTCATTTATAAAGATAATTGCATGAAACTTTTTTCCCGTGTGTCCAATATTTCAAAAAATCCTCCCAATTTTACTTCAAGATTTAAAATAGTAGTGAAATTTTGTAATTTGAAAAATTTCTTCGCCCCGCCCACCCACTGATCTGAATTTGACTTCATTTTCAGTGCTGCCATTATTTAAGCAAATGGTATGTCACAATTAATTGCTAAATGAGCATTTTTAATCAATTTTATTATAAAATAATTAATAAGTTAGTTTTGTATAATATACTTTTTTTCGCAGAGAGAGAGAGAGAGAGAGAGAGAGAGATATGTGTTTAAATAAATTAATTAACACAGAGAGGAGTAAAAAACTATAAAATTAAAAAAAAATTAAATATTTTTATCAGATAGTATTATTTTCTTTTGGAATGTTTTTTTTCAATGAATGTAAACATATAACTAAGTTCCTTCCCCCTTAGTTTTTTTTAACACTTACATATGTTTAATAAAACATCCAAGCTTTACAAGAGCTATCTGTAGAATTTTTTTATTAGTACTTATAGCTAAGGATTTAAATTCATATATTTTTTAAAATCAAAGGAATATTTCTATTATTTTATTATTAAATTAATTATTTGTAATAAAAAGTATATCGCCTATTATTTTGGATAAAAATACGATCTAGACTCATTTTTAAGCTAACTAAGTAACGATTGTTTGATTAATGAAAACCTGAAAATTATTTTAGTATTTTAGATTCCTAAAAACTATCTATTATAAAAAAAAAAATATGACTTTTTTTAATTAAGCATCAAAATAATTTTATTTTTATTGTTTAAATTTATTATTTTTTTACTAAAGCAATATTGTTTTTCAAAAGTCAGTAATAGAAATTTGAAGAAAAATCTTATACCTGAGGGGAAAGTAAGGAGGAAAATAGTTCTACACTCAAAAAAGTCACTGTAAATCTGTGACCTGAAAAGAAGCCTGTTTGACATCAGTAAGATCTGGAAGATATTTTGAAAAAGGGTATTGTTATGACGTTAATATATATGAATTACACACATACCAGGAACTTCGATAAAGGAAGATGAATTTCCATGGAAATACGTTATGCATTCAAATATGTCCGTGCAACGCCGGATTAAATGGAAAGGAATGAAACACGTCTCACAACGAAAAGAAGTTAACAAATTTCGAGAATGGGAAATTTAATGACATTGTTTTGGAAATCACTCACATTGCACGCGTACACACACACAGAAGTGTTGTCGTCCTGAGAGAAACAGGATATTCCCGTGGTGATTAAGTAATTCACTCGGTAACAACCCGTACAACGACGGGCTAAGTGAGGCAGGGGGGGGGGAGAAATAAGGAAGTCAAACTAATTTTGAAAAAGAATATTGGAAGTGCTGATTTATTGAAGGAAACGGAAAATGTTAAACGAGAAAGCCCGAGCGATGCCGGGCCATGCACTCGCATCGTACGTGTACACACCCACACAGAAGTTCTGGCATCATGAGGGAAAGAGGAAGTTCTCTTATGGATTAAGTTATACACTCGGTAAAAGCCCGTGCAACTCCGGGCTTAGAGGAGAGCGAAAAACATAGAAGCCAAAGTTACTTCGAAAAAGAATATTGGTCATGCTGATTTTGTGAAGAGAACGGAAAATTTATAAAAGTAGAGAAAGCCCGTGCAACGCCGGGCTATGAAAGCTAGTCTACACTATTAAAATCTTCTTACACTATTGAAATCCGAAGGTAAAGAAACGTATCTATCTATCTATCTATCTATCTATGCATGTGCATCTATCTTCTCACGAACCGCACCACGCAGAAAGTCGCGGAAGGTACCAAAAGATCGGGAATTTTCCGGAGAAGCCGTATTGCCCATTTATATTCCGATATTGTAATTAGTTGAAAAGATATTAATTAAAAACCTTAAAAAGCCTAATTGTTTTACTCCTGCCGGTTGTTTACTTGGCGGAACTTCCGTTCCGTTTCGGCCGAGCGGTAATCTTACGTTTTTCACCATTTAAAATTGTCATCCAATTTTCGGTGTGGAAATCAGACAAAAAATAATTACAGAATCGGAAAGATCATTTATTTCGCCACGATACGGTGTAATGTTTTTTGTAAAATAACGATATTTTCTATTTTTTTCGAATTTTTTAAAATAGTGTTAAAACTGATGCGTTTTTATGAAAATTATTTCTAAATCGTTGGGTATGAACTACTTTTCGTGTTATTAAATCGATATTCTACACTAATTAACTTCAAGCCTTTCTCTTTTAGATCCATTCATTTAAAAAATAAAATTCCCAAAACTTTTTTTTAAGAATTTTTAGATAGTAGTCCCAATTTTTACTTCACATTGAATAACTTCGTCATTTATGAAGGTAATCTCACAAAACCTTTTTTCCGTGTGTAAAGCAATATTATCCGTAACATATACGAAGATTTAAAAAATTACTTCAAAATTACGGATTTTAAAAAACATTTTGTGATTTTCGTAAACTGCTGTTTTTCTGAGAAATAACTTAAATAATATTTTTTGTACATTTTTTATTTCAAAGTACGTTATTTTTGCAAATAGTTTGTGAAGTTTGAGAGCATTAACTTAAAAATTATGCCCTTAAAATGAAGGTAATGATTTTTAAAATAATTTAAAATACGCGATTTTACATTTAGCCAAACATTGGCGTCGAAAATTAGCTTTGCGCCAAAGACTTTTGACCTGTTTCGACTTCGACCGCATGTAACTCAAGGGTTAAACTAAAAAAATTCTGCCTTAAACAGGGAAAAATCAGTAACTTTGGCGAGTAAAAAAAAAATGCGAGTGAAAAAGTTATTTTTTCGTCAATTTTTCTTTATATAATTTTCAAAATTAAATAACTATATTTGTCAGATTAAGATGATAAAATGCATTCAATGCATTTCTGAGATTCATTTAAAATATTTATCAGTATCGAAATTTTTGTTCTCTTTCATAAAACTTATAGTTTACTTTAAAATAATGCCTAATGTATATTTCTTTTTTTGACATATAATTTCATAATAAAATCGAAGAATTTGCCCATTTCGAAACTTTTTTTTGCATAACTTCCTTAGAAAAAAAAGCTATGTTCATATTATATATTCTTTATTATTAATTGCTTTTTATTAAAATATCAAAAATCAATAAATTTTTTGCAATACATTTAAATGTAATCTTCAATCGAAATCTTTCAATCGTTATGCGAATATCCTGTGGATTCCCTCCAATTAAAAATTAATTTCAATTTGAACCTCCCATTCATTATTGTTGCCTATTTTCAGTTTTCGCTACGGGTCTGGGTGGCTCAATTGGATAGCGCGTCGCTTCGCTACACCGTAGAGCGGATCGTGTCGCTGCGAGTTCGAATCCGGGGCTCTCTTTTTTTTCATTTCTGCTAATTTTTCCCACGTAAATTAATTTTACTGATAAATACTTATTTTAACATGATCCTCTGTTATTTTAATGTACTTTTAATTTTTTTTTTTTTTTTTTTTTGTATTAAAAAATTTTTTTTTTCTGATTTTTAATTTTTTTTGGAAATAGTCAGTTAAATAGGCATAAATTCCTTAGAAAAAAAAGCTTTGTTCATATTATATATTCTTTATTATTAATTGCTTTTTATTGAAATATCAAAAATCAATAACTTTTTTGCAATACATTTAAATGTAATCGTGAATCGAAATTTTTCAATCGTTATGTAAATATCCCTTGGATCCCCTCAATTAAAAGTTAATTTCAATTTAAACCTCTCCCAAGATTTTTTTTTTTTTTGATTTTTTTGCGCATGAGCGGTAGACGAAGGTCAATCTTAAAGTTTCAGTTTTGAAATGAGGCAGATATTTGTTCTCAGTGACGTAAGAAAGAGGGATTCCCCCTTTTCATTCATCTAAGACGGCGATTTCCCTTGAGAAATACAGTTGAAAGTTGTGGGGGGTGCATTCGCGCATGCGCTTAAAGGCAAATTGTTTCAACGAATTGCCCGTCTATAAACCCTGGCTGCTCTGTCAGGGATCCTGGGTATAAGCAATTTTTGCTGGCACAAAAACACCATATCTAATTTTCGTTTCGTTTCTTACCGCCATTTCTCAAATTTTAGGATTTCTCTGGTCTAAGAAAAAAAAGATAAGTACTCTCTTTTAAAGTTTTAATTAGTATTTTTAATTTGTTTGATTGTTTCTGTGAGAGAATAGGAAAGTGAGTGGGTGATTTTTAAATTCGCACTGTTTGCCTATTCGATGGTTTTTGGTGACGGACCTCGAAATTTTCAACCATGCTCAAGTCATTAACGTAAAAAATAAGCTCTCAAAAAAAGAAAAAATGAAAAGTTTAAAAAAAATTCTCAATTAAGTCAAGGTCATTCACTTTGCGTTTGCTTTCTGTTTGGAAGACGTGAAAGGTTGCGGTTGTTTTGAGTCTTTCGCTGACGTAGTAAAAAGGGAAATTCCCTTATATCATTGGCGCGGGACACAACCGATAATTTTTTAACACGTTTTTATAAGTTTCACTTGTTTTATTCTTAAAGATTGCTTTATTGAAGAACAGTGGAATATAAGAAAAATATATTATAAAAAAAGGAAATATTCTGAAATATATTTTTTTCACATGTATTATTTTTTTTTTTTTGAATTTTATACTGTGAATATGTAAATAAAGGCTTATGAACATTTTAAATCAATTTTATCATAAAATAATTAATAAGTTAGTTTTGTATAAAAAACTTTTTTTCTTCAGATACGTGCTTAGATAATTTAATTAACACAGTGTCGAATGAAAAACTAAAATTAAAATAAAAAAATTAAATGTTTTTATCAGATAGTATTATTTTCTTTTTGAATGTTTTTTTCAGTGAATGTGTACTTATAACTAGGTTTTCCCACATAGTGTTTTTTTAGCACTTACATATGTTTAATCAAACATGCAAACGTTTCAAGAGCTATGTGTGGAATTTTTTTATTATTATTTATAGATAATGGAATTAAATTAATATATTTTTTTTAAAATCAAAGGAAAAATTCTATTATTTCATTATTAAATTAATTATTTGTTAATAAAAAGCATATAGCCTACTATTTTGGATAAAAGTAAGATTTAGAAGATAATTCGAAAAAGGGAATTGTAATGACATTAATATAAAATAATCACACACATACCAGGAACTTTGATAAAGGAAGGTGAATTTCCATGGCAATATGTTATGCATTCGAAACAAATTTTAGTAAAACACTCAAAATACTTAAAACAATCATTTAATAATTTCTTCATTTATAAAGATAATTGCATGAAACTTTTTTCCCGTGTGTCCAATATTTCAAAAAATCCTCCCAATTTTACTTCAAGATTTAAAATAGTAGTGAAATTTTGTAATTTGAAAAATTTCTTCGCCCCGCCCACCCACTGATCTGAATTTGACTTCATTTTCAGTGCTGCCATTATTTAAGCAAATGGTATGTCACAATTAATTGCTAAATGAGCATTTTTAATCAATTTTATTATAAAATAATTAATAAGTTAGTTTTGTATAATATACTTTTTTTCGCAGAGAGAGAGAGAGAGAGATATGTGTTTAAATAAATTAATTAACACAGAGAGGAGTAAAAAACTATAAAATTAAAAAAAAATTAAATATTTTTATCAGATAGTATTATTTTCTTTTGGAATGTTTTTTTTCAATGAATGTAAACATATAACTAAGTTCCTTCCCCCTTAGTTTTTTTTAACACTTACATATGTTTAATCAAACATCCAAGCTTTACAAGAGCTATCTGTAGAATTTTTTTATTAGTACTTATAGCTAAGGATTTAAATTCATATATTTTTTAAAATCAAAGGAATATTTCTATTATTTTATTATTAAATTAATTATTTGTAATAAAAAGTATATCGCCTATTATTTTGGATAAAAATACGATCTAGACTCATTTTTAAGCTAACTAAGTAACGATTGTTTGATTAATGAAAACCTGAAAATTATTTTAGTATTTTAGATTCCTAAAAACTATCTATTATAAAAAAAAAATATGACTTTTTTTAATTAAGCATCAAAATAATTTTATTTTTATTGTTTAAATTTATTATTTTTTTACTAAAGCAATATTGTTTTTCAAAAGTCAGTAATAGAAATTTGAAGAAAAATCTTATACCTGAGGGGAAAGTAAGGAGGAAAATAGTTCTACACTCAAAAAAGTCACTGTAAATCTGTGACCTGAAAAGAAGCCTGTTTGACATCAGTAAGATCTGGAAGATATTTTGAAAAAGGGTATTGTTATGACGTTAATATATATGAATTACACACATACCAGGAACTTCGATAAAGGAAGGTGAATTTCCATGGAAATACGTTATGCATTCAAATATGTCCGTGCAACGCCGGATTAAATGGAAGGGAATGAAACACGTCTCACAACGAAAAGAAGTTAACAAATTTCGAGAATGGGAAATTTAATGACATTGTTTTGGAAATCACTCACATTGCACGCGTACACACACACAGAAGTGTTGTCGTCCTGAGAGAAACAGGATATTCCCGTGGTGATTAAGTAATTCACTCGGTAACAACCCGTACAACGACGGGCTAAGTGAGGCAGGGGGGGGGGGAGAAATAAGGAAGTCAAACTAATTTTGAAAAAGAATATTGGAAGTGCTGATTTATTGAAGGAAACGGAAAATGTTAAACGAGAAAGCCCGAGCGATGCCGGGCCATGCACTCGCATCGTACGTGTACACACCCACACAGAAGTTCTGGCATCATGAGGGAAAGAGGAAGTTCTCTTATGGATTAAGTTATACACTCGGTAAAAGCCCGTGCAACTCCGGGCTTAGAGGAGAGCGAAAAACATAGAAGCCAAAGTTACTTCGAAAAAGAATATTGGTCATGCTGATTTTGTGAAGAGAACGGAAAATTTATAAAAGTAGAGAAAGCCCGTGCAACGCCGGGCTATGAAAGCTAGTCTACACTATTAAAATCTTCTTACACTATTGAAATCCGAAGGTAAAGAAACGTATCTATCTATCTATCTATCTATCTATCTATCTATCTATCTATGCATGTGCATCTATCTTCTCACGAACCGCACCACGCAGAAAGTCGCGGAAGGTACCAAAAGATCGGGAATTTTCCGGAGAAGCCGTATTGCCCATTTATATTCCGATATTGTAATTAGTTGAAAAGATATTAATTAAAAACCTTAAAAAGCCTAATTGTTTTACTCCTGCCGGTTGTTTACTTGGCGGAACTTCCGTTCCGTTTCGGCCGAGCGGTAATCTTACGTTTTTCACCATTTAAAATTGTCATCCAATTTTCGGTGTGGAAATCAGACAAAAAATAATTACAGAATCGGAAAGATCATTTATTTCGCCACGATACGGTGTAATGTTTTTTGTAAAATAACGATATTTTCTATTTTTTTCGAATTTTTTAAAATAGTGTTAAAACTGATGCGTTTTTATGAAAATTATTTCTAAATCGTTGGGTATGAACTACTTTTCGTGTTATTAAATCGATATTCTACACTAATTAACTTCAAGCCTTTCTCTTTTAGATCCATTCATTTAAAAAATAAAATTCCCAAAACTTTTTTTTAAAGAATTTTTAGATAGTAGTCCCAATTTTTACTTCACATTGAATAACTTCGTCATTTATGAAGGTAATCTCACAAAACCTTTTTTCCGTGTGTAAAGCAATATTATCCGTAACATATACGAAGATTTAAAAAATTACTTCAAAATTACGGATTTTAAAAAACATTTTGTGATTTTCGTAAACTGCTGTTTTTCTGAGAAATAACTTAAATAATATTTTTTGTACATTTTTTATTTCAAAGTACGTTATTTTTGCAAATAGTTTGTGAAGTTTGAGAGCATTAACTTAAAAATTATGCCCTTAAAATGAAGGTAATGATTTTTAAAATAATTTAAAATACGCGATTTTACATTTAGCCAAACATTGGCGTCGAAAATTAGCTTTGCGCCAAAGACTTTTGACCTGTTTCGACTTCGACCGCATGTAACTCAAGGGTTAAACTAAAAAAATTCTGCCTTAAACAGGGAAAAATCAGTAACTTTGGCGAGTAAAAAAAAAATGCGAGTGAAAAAGTTATTTTTTCGTCAATTTTTCTTTATATAATTTTCAAAATTAAATAACTATATTTGTCAGATTAAGATGATAAAATGCATTCAATGCATTTCTGAGATTCATTTAAAATATTTATCAGTATCGAAATTTTTGTTCTCTTTCATAAAACTTATAGTTTACTTTAAAATAATGCCTAATGTATATTTCTTTTTTTGACATATAATTTCATAATAAAATCGAAGAATTTGCCCATTTCGAAACTTTTTTTGCATAACTTCCTTAGAAAAAAAAAGCTATGTTCATATTATATATTCTTTATTATTAATTGCTTTTTATTAAAATATCAAAAATCAATAAATTTTTTGCAATACATTTAAATGTAATCTTCAATCGAAATCTTTCAATCGTTATGCGAATATCCTGTGGATTCCCTCCAATTAAAAATTAATTTCAATTTGAACCTCCCATTCATTATTGTTGCCTATTTTCATTTTTCGCTACGGGTCTGGGTGGCTCAATTGGATAGCGCGTCGCTTCGCTACACCGTAGAGCGGATCGTGTCGCTGCGAGTTCGAATCCGCGGCTCTCTTTTTTTTCATTTCTGCTAATT
Source organism: Trichonephila clavata (assembly GCA_019973975.1). Classification (NCBI taxonomy): domain Eukaryota; kingdom Metazoa; phylum Arthropoda; class Arachnida; order Araneae; family Nephilidae; genus Trichonephila; species Trichonephila clavata. Next base: position 71,704 of record BMAO01004036.1, on the reverse strand, counting down.
TTTCCCACGTAAATTAATTTTACTGATAAATACTTATTTTAACATGATCCTCTGTTATTTTAATGTACTTTTAATTTTTTTTTTTTTTTTTTTTTGTCTTCAAAAATGTTTTTTTCTGATTTTTAATTTTTTTTTGGAAATAGTCAGTTAAATAGGCATAAATTCCTTAGAAAAAAAAGCTTTGTTCATATTATATATTCTTTATTATTAATTGCTTTTTATTGAAATATCAAAAATCAATAACTTTTTTGCAATACATTTAAATGTAATCGTGAATCGAAATTTTTCAATCGTTATGTAAATATCCCTTGGATCCCCTCAATTAAAAGTTAATTTCAATTTAAACCTCTCCCAAGATTTTTTTTTTTGATTTTTTTGCGCATGAGCGGTAGACGAAGGTCAATCTTAAAGTTTCAGTTTTGAAATGAGGCAGATATTTGTTCTCAGTGACGTAAGAAAGAGGGATTCCCCCTTTTCATTCATCTAAGACGGCGATTTCCCTTGAGAAATACAGTTGAAAGTTGTGGGGGGGGGGGCATTCGCGCATGCGCTTAAAGACAAATTGTTTCAACGAATTGCCCGTCTATAAACCCTGGCTGCTCTGTCAGGGATCCTGGGTATAAGCAATTTTTGCTGGCACAAAAAAAACACCATATCTAATTTTCGTTTCGTTTCTTACCGCCATTTCTCAAATTTTAGGATTTCTCTGGTCTAAGAAAAAAAAGATAAGTACTCTCTTTTAAAGTTTTAATTAGTATTTTTAATTTGTTTGATTGTTTCTGTGAGAGAATAGGAAAGTGAGTGGGTGATTTTTAAATTCGCACTGTTTGCCTATTCGATGGTTTTTGGTGACGGACCTCGAAATTTTCAACCATGCTCAAGTCATTAACGTAAAAGTTAAGCTCTCAAAAAAAGAAAAAATGAAAAGTTTAAAAAAAATTCTCAATTAAGTCAAGGTCATTCACTTTGCGTTTGCTTTCTGTTTGGAAGACGTGAAAGGTTGCGGTTGTTTTGAGTCTTTCGCTGACGTAGTAAAAAGGGGAATTCCCTTATATCATTTGGCGCAGGAAACAACCGATAGTTTTTTTATTCTTAGATTGCTTTATTGAAGTACAGAGGAATATAAGAAAAATATACCATAAAAAAGGAAATATTTAGAAATATAATTTTCTATCACATGTATTATTTTCTTTTTGAATTTTATACTGTGAATATGTAAATAAAGGCTTGTGAACATTTTAAATCAATTTTATCATAAAATAATTAAAAAGTTGTGACGGGTGCTTACGCGTTTCACTAACCTTCTCTCACATCTTTAAAGACTTTATTTATTTTAACCAATCCCCGCCGAGAGCCAAAGGTGTGACTTATGCAAACAAGATAGTTTCGGGTTTAGCGAGTTCGAAAAAGATATAAAAGGGAGGAATGAAATGAAGAGATGAGGATGACTACGTGGTTTGATAGAGGAGATAACTACGAGGTTGATTCAGAAGGTGATTCTGAGAGATTATTTTAACTAGTGAAGTTTGTTCGCCGGAGGAAGATTATTGAAAAAGGTTCGTTAATTCGGTTCGGACGGAACTGAAGATATCAAGGATTGAAGTCGCTCTTTAGATCCATCAAGTATTAAAGAATCCTGCCTTAAAAAGATATCAGGTCTGTTATTTTCATAAATTAGATATAAATGCGTAGTTTGATTGTATGCGTTATTCTCCGTGGTTTCAGTTAGTGTTCCGTCGTTCATAATTGAATTCTTATCGCACTCCACTGTAATTTGTTGTTCTTAAAGTTTGATTAATATTTGTGTATTTCTCTGATAAGAAAAATTAATAAATAATATTGGTCTATTAAATAAGTAGTCGTTAATTATGAATCCAACATACCCAAATTTAGATAATATGCAAAGGGGAGTTAATAATCATAGGGGTAGTGAAAGACTACGACACTGGCGCCCAAACGAAATACCGGAATTAAGAGCAGGTGCAGGATTTAGAGTTTTGCCGGAATTATTTTTTTCGGGTAAAGAAAATGTGTCTGAGTTTATTTCCAATATCGATGACAATATAGCCTACTATGAAATACCGGCGAATCTATCATGTGCGTATTTAAAAGGTCATTTAATTGGGAGAGCGTTAGACTGGTTTGACGTAATCGGGTATGAGTGTGTAAATGAAGAAGCGACTGCATTTGCAACGCTTAAAAAGAAATTGTCAGATAGTTTTCCGGTAATACGGAATAAATCAGAGCTAGAAGCTCAGTTTTTTTCATCAAAACAACGGAGAGGTCAAGCCCCGTCAGACTTTATTTTTCAGCTATTAAAAATACATAAAACTTTGGATTTGAATTATGATTAGATAAAATTGATCGATCACATAGTAATGCGACTAGAACCCCAAATAATGGATTATTTAGAAGTTCGAAACCCCACAACGAAAGCTCAATTGATAGAGTTGGTAGACCGGTATGAGGAACGTCATAGCTCCAGGGAAAACCAGGGTTCGAGTAATAATTTTGCTAGTCGAAGTTGGGATGTGAGTAGGAATCCTGAGGAAAGATGGAATAATAGAAATTGGAGAGATACTGGGGTCGGAAATAGTCAAAATGATCAAAGAGGACTAGGCAGGGGTGCGAATAATTTTTCTCGTCGTAATTATCAAAATCAAGGATTCGAGGGAGGAAATCGCTACAATCAGCCAAATCAGCGAACAGACCGGTATCAGAACCGTAGGATGGTGGTTAGGAAGGGTCCCCTAATGATGATTCAGCAAAGAAGAATTGGAGGCGTGTTGATTGCAACAGCGAAAGGCAAAGAAATGCCAATTTAAACTTCTAAGCGATCGTGTTGCGGGAGGTAAACGATCGCTAGTTAAGTCAAATCCTCCTATTAGAATTAAACTTAATTCATTACGATTATCACCAGTTGATCTTCCGTATGTGCCAATTCTTTTGCATGATACGTTTCTAAAAGCGCTCTGGGATACAGGTGCGGAAAAGTCATTTATTTCAGAAAAAACATACCGGTCATATTTTTCTTTCTGTCCTATTAAGAAATCGTTAGCTGAAGTAGTTACAGCTCAAGGGTCACAATGCAGAAATTTAGGCATAGTTGAGTTAAGAATTAAAATAAGAGAATTTTCGAAGTTGTGGAAATTTCATGTGATTGCTGAGATGCAATATCCATGCATCCTAGGTATTGATTTTATGTCACATGCAAAGATTAGTTTGGACTTTCTGTCTAAATCGTTAATCATTCCGATTTCGCAAATGGAAAAAGTGGCAATTTCGGACGAACCGGTTCAGATAGATTTATCGAACACTAAGTTAAATTCAAAACAAAAACAAGAATTACAGATTTTGTTTAAGGAATTTCATGGGTTGTTTTCACTTAAGCCTGGTCTGACACATGTGTTTTGTCATGAAATTGACACGGGTGATAGTCCTCCTGTTTTTTCGAGACCTTATCGCTATGACAGGGTCAAACAGGGTATCATCGACTACCATGTTCAGAAGATGTTGAATGATGGAACAATAGTTCCAACAACATCGCCCTACGCATCTCCAGTTGTTTTATGACGGAAGAAAAACGGGTTGCCGTTAGATGACCCAGAATCTTATAGGTTTGCAATAGATTATAGGAAATTAAATGCGATCACGAGATATCCGCGATATCCGCTACCAATAATTGATGATTTGATCACTAATATTCCACACACCGAAATTATGTCATCGCTTGATTTACGCAGCGGATACTTTCAGATGGCAGTAGACCCCAAAGATGTTCATAAGACGGCGTTTGTTACAAAAAATGGTACTTTTGCATTTACTCGCATGCCATTTGGCCTTTCGGGGGCCGCTCCAAATTTTCAAAGGGCAAAAGAGATGATTCTCAAGCCAGTCCTCTGGCGTTTTGCCCACTGTTACATGGATGACGTGATTATTTCGTCTCCATCTTTTGAAAGCCATGTAGAACACTTACGGGAAGTATTCAGATTGTTGCAGGAGGCAGGTTTAACGTTGAATCGTGAGAAATGTCATTTCGCGAAGGAACAATTACGTTATTTGGGTTTAGTTATTAATAAAGAAGGAGTTAAAACAGATCAGGAGAAGGTAAAAGCAATTATTGAAATGAAACCTCCGAAAACTGCAAAACAAATAGCAAAATTTTTATAAATGACGGGTTGGTATCAAAAGTTTATTAAAAACTACGCAGACATGTGTGAGCCCTTATATAATTTAAAACGAAAAAACTCTAATTTCCGTTGGTCGGAATCAGCGCAGGAAGCCTTTGATCGTATTAAGAAAGCACTGACAGAAGCTCCAGTGTTACAATTACCAGATTTTTCCCAACCTTTTGAACTCTATACGGATGCGAGCTCAGTGGTGGTAGGAGCAGTATTGACACAGAATAATAGGCCTATGGCGTTTGCCTCGAGAACTTTAAACCGCGCAGAAAGGAATTATAGTGTGACGGAACGTGAATGTTTAGCTGTCATATGGGCATTAAATAAATATCGCACATATTTCGGATCCTTGCCGGTTAAAGTGATAACAGACTATGCTGCACTTACCAAATTAACGAATGGAAAGAATTTGTCGTCTAGAATGATAAGGTGGACGCTTAAGTTGGCAAATTTTAATGTAGAATGGGAACATCGCCCAGGTACGCAAAATTTAGTGGCTGATATGTTTTCTAGAAACCCGTTAGAAAGTAATGAAGAACCAAAGTGTCTTGTGCGGTGATTAGATCTTTAGTATTATCGTCTAGAGAACAGTTGAGAGAGGAACAGAGAAATGACCCGGAGCTAGGTCACATCGTGAAGTTTTTGGAAAATCCGGACGATAGTTCCATTAATGAATCAATCTGTAGAAATTGGTCCCATGACTTTAAAATCGTTGACGGATTGCTATATTATGCAAAATATACAATTACACTAGGTGAATTAAGGGTATTTATACCTAAAACATTACGTAAAGATGTTATGTGAGAATTCCATGACTCGCCGATGGCAGGCTATTTAGGCAAAAAGAAAACCTACTTAAAATTAAAAGACGCGTGTTATTTCCCGTACATGAGGAAATACATTTATAAATATGTAGCAACCTGTGACCAATGCCAAAAAGTCAATTATAAAAACGGATTACCAGCTGGTAAATTAATTCCGATAGTAACGAATTTTCCGAATGAAATCGTATCTTTAGATTTGTTAGGCTCATACCCTGCAACTAGTCCAGAACGCTATAGATTTATTTTAGTAATTACAGATAATTTTTCTAAATGGGTTGAAATAGTTCCCTTAAGGAGTGAGTGAGTGAGTGAATATTAACGTCGCACTGAATAGCAACACGAGGGCTTTTGGCGACGGTCCGCGTAATTTTGAACCATGGTCAAGTGACGCGGACGACACCTGAGCTGGCACCCCCTCTCCTAACTACCACACCACACCAACGGGAGGACGTTTGAGCTCTCGACAGATTTAACGTGCATCGCTCCCCTAAGTTCCCTTAAGGAAAGCTTCGGCTAAAGCAATTGCCAATGCATTTTTTGAGAATTATATTACGCGTTATGGAGCTCCTGTAAAATTAATCACCAACAACGGCCCCCAAATGATATCCGAAGTTTTTGAGCAAGTATGTCGCAGGTTGAACATAAAACACGTTAAAACTGTGGTATATCGTCCACAAGCTAATCAAACAGAAAGAGTTAATCGCACTCTTTTAAAAATGATTTCGAGTTTTGTCGCGGATAATCACACTAACTGGGATCAATTTCTGCAAGAGTTCGGTTATGCTATTAGGACAGCAGTACATGAGACAACGGGTAAAACACCGGCGGAATTATTTTTAGGTCGAAGTTTAATCACCCCTTTTCAAAAATTAGTTATGGTAACTGATGGATCAGATTTAGTTTGTGGGAACATAGAAAGGTTGTTTGAGGAGGCTAGAATTCATACAAAGCGCCAGCAAGAGAAGTGGGCGAAATATTATAATAAAAAGAGGCGTGAAAATAATGTGAAAGTTGATGATCTAGTATTAGTTCAAACTCACCCGTTAAGTTCGACAAGTAAAAAAATATTAGGTAAATTTATGCCAAAGTTTGAGGGCCCATATAAAGTTCTGAGTGTAAAAAATAATAATAATTTAGTAATATTAAAATTTGGTAAAAGAATAACGGTTAATCTGGACCAGGTGCGAATTTACCATCAAAGAGAAGACAGTGTTGCCGAGTCGGAAAGTGACAATAGTAGTGATCATGGTGCAGTGGCATCAGTCAGGTCAGATGATGGGCAGTCGAGATTGGTGCAATCGGAGAGTGATGGGGGTTGTCGTAGAGGATCGAAATTAGGAAATTTAAATGGTAGTAGAGAAATAGTTGCGAATCGACGCGATGGAGTGGAGGTGAGAAAAAAACGTGGACCGACGGAATCTGCTGTTTCTTCGGGGGGTGGCGTGTATAATTTCAGGAAAAAAAGACCCTATTGGACTGAAAGAGAGAAAAGAGGAAGACCAGACTCTTGGAAAGATAATATACAAAAGAAGAAGAGACCAGAGGCCCAGGTATCTCGAGACAAGAGAAAGATTTCCTCGTCAATGCCCTCTCGTCCCTCCAGAAAGCGGTATAGAAAGGTGGAAGAAAATAGTTCTGAAAGAGCAGTTCCAGGACCATCCCACAGATTCAAGTACAACAGACCTCATCAGGAAAGGAGCTGTCCATACAATCTTCAGAGCCGACGTCAAGTGGACAACAGCCAAGTTCCAGTTCTCACAAAGGAAAACAACGCCTCAGCAGGAGCATATCAACTTCAACGGACTCGATGGAAGAGGAGACCCAGAAGGTGGGAGCGCAGAGAGGACAACCCTAGGACAAGGTCATCCAGCACAAAGGCCATGGTTGGAGACAAAGCCTATGCAGATTGGATCTAAAGACTAGCCAGGTTGTATAATTCTAATTTGTTTGTTTTTCCTCTGACAGACAGTTTGGAGTATTTTCCATGTGGGCTAGTCTATTTTTTTTTTTTGTAAAATTAACCTACAAAAGTTGCTGCGTTGTGTGTATTTTCATATCGGTTGAAAAAACTTTTGTATTTAATTTTTTTCCAAATTGTGGAAAAACATTTGTTGAATTGCAATTGTTTTGCTACACATTAAAGACGAGGCTTTATATGTGAGATTACTTGTATTGTTTGTTGTAATATATTCTATGTAAAAAAAATGTATATATTTTTGTGTGTAATTATTAAGATGTATAAGTAGTGTCTGGTTTCTGGGCGCGGCGTAATTAGGAATACTAACAAAAAACATTAACAGCGCAACGCGATTGATTGGGAATTTTTGAAAATGAAACCAGATGAAGGTTATTTTGTTATGAAACTATATATATATAATATAATGTATGCCATATTTTATGTCAATAAGGAAGTTGTATAAAAGTTCTGTGCATTTAATGTCATGTTTTAGAAAAAATTGACAAGGTTTCCTTTCAGGGCAGCAGTCCCTGAACATAGTGATGCGATGAAAATGATGTCGTGAGAAGATATGAATGTAAAATTTTATATTTATTAACACTTAAGTAAAGTGCATGATCAGGGTTTTTTCCTGGAAAGGTTTTCCCCTGATCTTCGCCTGAATGGGATGCACTGTAGGGATTGTATATTTGTAAAAGTTCATTAAATTAGAGTGGAGTACCCCTTTGAGTAGTCATTTCTGTGTGCTAGTTTAATTAAAGTTTCTAACTTAGAGAGTTAAAATTTTCTGCAAGTTCAATATTTTCAGGCATTCTAAAGTTCGACAGTTAACTTTCTACAAGTTCAGTATTTTTAGGCATTCTAGAGTAGTTAAAATTTTGTGCAGGTTCAGTGTTTTTCAGATGTTAGGTAAATTAAGCGAGCTCTTGCGGGTCGTTTAGACCTTCAATAAGTCACGCTTTTTTCTCGGAGGGGGGTTGTGACGGGTGCTTACGCGTTTCATTAACCTTCTCTCACATCTTTAAAGACTTTATTTATTTTAACCAATCCCCGCCGAGAGCCAAAGGTGTGACTTATGCAAACAAGATAGTTTCGGGTTTAGCGAGTTCGAAAAAGATATAAAAGGGAGGAATGAAATGAAGAGATGAGGATGACTACGTGGTTTGATAGAGGAGATAACTACGAGGTTGATTAAGAAGGTGATTCTGAGAGATTAGTTTAACTAATGAAGTTTGTTCGCCGGAGGAAGATTATTGAAAAAGGTTCGTTAATTCGGTTCGGACGGAACTGAAGATATCAAGGATTGAAGCCGCTCTTTAGATCCATCAAGTATTAAAGAATCCTGCCTTAAAAAGATATCAGGTCTGTTATTTTCATAAATCAGATATAAATGCGTAGTTTGATTGTATGCGTTATTCTCCGTGGTTTCAGTTAGTGTTCCGTCGTTCATAATTGAATTCTTATCGCACTCCACTGTAATTTGTTGTTCTTAAAGTTTGATTAATATTTGTGTATTTCTCTGATAAGAAAGATTAATAAATAATATTGGTCTATTAATTAAGTAGTCGTTAATTTTGAATCCAACATACCCGAATTTAGATAATATGCAAAGGGGAGTTAATAATCATAGGGGTAGTGAGAGACTACGACAAAGTTAGTTTTGTATAAAAAAAACAACTTTTTTTTCTTCAGATACGTGTTTAAATAATTTAATTAACTCAGTGTCGAATGAAAAACTAAAATTAAAAATAAAAAAATTAAATGTTTTTATCAGATAGTATTATTTTCTTTTTGAATGATTTTTTTCAGTGAATGTGTACTTATAACAAGGTTTTTCACATAGTGTTTTTCTTAGCACTTACATATGTTTAATCAAACATCCAAACGTTTCAAGAGCTATCTGTAGAATTTTTTTTATTATTATTTATAGATAATGAGGATTTAAATTATTATATTTTTTAAAATCAAATGAATATTTCTATTATTTTCTTATTAAATTAATTATTTGTTAATAAAAAGTATATCGCCTATTATTTTGGATAAAAATACGTTCTAGGGACATTTTTAAGCTAACTGTAAGTAGTGATTGATTGATTAATGAAAACCTGAAAATTATTTTATTATTCTAGATTCCTAAAAATTATCTATTATTAAAAAATGATGACTTTTTTTACTCAAGCATCAAAATAGTTTTCTTTTTATTGTTTAAATTTATTATTTTTTTACTAAAGCAATATTGTTTTTGATATGTCATGAATAGAAACTTGCAGATAAATCTTATATCTGAGGGGAGAGTCAGGGGGAAAATAGTGACTTTGTTTTGAAAATCACTCACATTGCACGCGTACACACACACAGAAGTGTTGTCGTCCTGAGGGAAACAGGATATTCCCGTGGTGATTAAGTAATTCACTCGGTAACAACCCGTACAACGCCGGGCTAAGTGAGGGGTGGGGGAGAAATAAGGAAGTCAAACTAATTTTGAAAAAGAATATTGGAAGTGCTGATTTATTGAAGGGAACGGAAAATGTTAAGCGAGAAAAAACGAGCGATGCCGGGCCATGCACTCACATCGTACGTGTACACACCCACACAGAAGTTCTGGCATCATGAGGGAAACAGGAAGTTCTCATGGGGATTAAGTTATACACTCGGTAAAAGCCCGTGCAACGCCGGGCTTAGAGGAGAGGAAAAAACATAGAAGCCAAAGTTACTTCGAAAAAGAATATTGGTAATGCTGATTTTGTGAAGAGAACGGAAAATTTATAAAAGTAGAGAAAGCCCGTGCAACGCCGGGCCATGAAAGCTAGTACACTACTAAAATTAGAAGGTAAACAAACGTATCTATCTATGTATGTATGTATGTATGTATGTGCGTCTATCTTCTCACGAACCGTTCGACGCAGAAAATCGCGGAAGGTACCAAAAGATCGGGAATTTTCCGGGGAAGCCATATTGCCCATTTATATTTCGATATTGAATAAGTTGAAAAGATATTAATTATAAAAACCTTAAAACGCCTAATTGTTTTACTCCTGCCGGTGTTTTACTTGGCGGAACTTCCATTCCGTTTCGGCCGAGCGATAATCTTACGTTTTCCACCATTTTAAAATTGTCATCCAATTTTTGGTGTTCAAATCAGACAAAAAATAATTACAGAATCTTAAAGATCATTTATTTTGCCACGATACGGTATAATGTTTTTTTGTAAAATAACGATATTTTCTATTTTTTTCGAATTTTTTAAAATAGTGTTAAAATTGATGCGTTTTTATGAAAATTATTTCTAAATCGTTGGGTATGAATTATTTTTCGTGTTATTAAATCGATATTCTACACTAATTAACTTCATGTCTTTCTCTTTTAGATCCATTCATTTAAAAAATAAAATGATGAAAACTTTTTTTTCCTGCGATTTTTTAAAAATTACTCGAAATTTTTTTCGACATTGAATAGCTTCGTTATTTATTAAAATTATTGCACGAAACCTTTTTTCCGTCTGTAAAGCGATATTATCCGTAACATATACGAAGATTGAAAAAATTTCTTTAAAATTACGGATTTAAAAAACATTTTGTGATTTTCGTAAAATGTCGTTTTTGCGAGAAATAATTTTAGCAGTATTAGTGTTATATTTTTTTTTCAAAAATTATCGCACTTTTCAACCAATGTATAAATTATAAAAAATTCTACTTGAAAATTATACCCTTAAAAATAATGAAAACATTAAAAAAAAAACACTCCCAAGATTTATTTTGATTTTTTTGCGCATGCGCGGTAGACGAAGGTCAATCTTAAAGTTTCAGTTTTGAAATGAGATGGGCGAAAGGCAGAGATTTGTTCTCAGTGACGTAAGAAAGAGGGATTTCTCCCGTTTCATTCTGGTTCCTTGCCTGAGTTAATTATAGAAGCATTTCATTCATTACGGATATTTGTTTCAAAGTGCAGGCTTTTATTTTTAAAAACATTTAATACTTTCCTTCCTTCTTAAAGAATTATTTGTATTCAAGAACAGTGGACAGAAAAACACCTTAAAAATATTGTGATAATTTTGAAAAGTAGTATTCTGAAAATTTTTAAAATATGTGATATCTTGAAGATTTTATTGGAGTTTAATATTTAAAATAACGTGGTTGAGTGAAGTGATTCACAAATAAAAAGAATAAATAAAGATTTTGAGGTAAGCATTTAATTTAATGATTAACATCTATGTTTTTTCCTTGCATTTTATATTTCTGGTGATATTTTGATTTTATGCTGATGTTGTGTAATATAACAATATTTCTTGAATATTTAAAATAATAAACAAGACATAATTAACCAGTTTCTTATGAAATAGCTGCATGATTATCTTTGAAAAATAAAATAAACCTGTTAATCTTACTTTTTTATAAAAAGTAAGTATTATAAAAAGAACTTTTTTTAGTCAATTCTTACTTAAAGAAAATTTTTGTTTTAGTTACTTCTTTATCAAATAGTTACAATTGATATATATATATATATATACATATGACACAGAATTGCTATATTAAGTGACAAAGTACAAAACAATATTTCTTTCTATGTATGGTGTTGGATTATTTTTTGTTTGTTTGTTTGTTTGGTTTACTATTTATTCATAAATTAAACTTAATTATTCCAATAAAATAGAAAAGCAAAAATAGAATTTCTAAGAGTTTTTCTACAATGAGTCAAAATCGATAGCGTTTTTATGAAAATGATTTCTGAATCGTTGCGCATGAATTTATTTTAGTGTTATGAAGCATGCTTTTTTCTTAAAGAATCAGTCATTTAAAAAATAAAATTCCGAAAATTTCTTTTTCGTGTGTAGACTATTTTTTTCGTAATCAATGGGAAGATTGAAAAAAATTATCATGGTTGCGTCATCTAAGACGGGGATTTCCCTAGAGAAATACAGTAGAAAGTTGGGGGGGGGCATTCGCGCATGCGCTTAAAGACAAATTGTTTCAACCAATTGACCGTATATAAACCCTGGCTGCTCTGACTTCCCGCCATTTCTCAAATTTTAGGATTTCTCTGGATACCAGAATCCATACAGCGCTTTTTTTTTGCATCATTTTCTGTGGATTATCAAAGAAAAAAAAGATAAGTACTCTCTTTTTCAAATCTAACGTATTCATTTGTAGAGTATTAAAGTAGATTACATTAATTTTGTATGTCTTATGTAAAAGCGAAAATAGGAATTGAAACTTTATTTTGTAGTAATTTATTTAGGGTGTTCTATTGTTGAAAACCATTGCATTGTATTGATTAAATCTTTATATTATTCTGAATTTGTATTTGCTATATATAACTTTCATTGAACATAAAGCTGTAAAGTTTTAATTAGTATTTTTACTTTGTTTGATTGTTTCTGTTTTAGTTTTGTTGTCGATTTTCAAAGGAATTACTCAAACCTAACGTATTTATTTGTAGAGTATTAGATCAGTGCAAAACTTTAAATTCATTTTGTATGTGTCTTTTTTAAAAGTGAAAATAAGAATTTGGAACTTATTTTGTAGTAATTTATTTAGGGTGTTTTAATGTTGAAAACCATTGCATTGTATTGATTAAATCTTTATATTATTCTGAATTTGTATTTGCTATATATAACTTTCATTGAACATAAAGCTGTAAAGTTTTAATTAGTATTTTTACCTTGTTTGACTATTTCTATTTTAATTTTGTTGTAGATTTTCAAAGGAATTATTCAAACGTAACGTATTTATTTGCAGCTTATTAGATCAGTGATAAACTTTAAATTTATTTTGTATATGTCTTTCTTAAAAGTGAAAATAGGTGCTTGAAACTTTATTTTGTAGTAATTTATTTAGCATGTTTTAATGTTGAAAATCATTGTATCGTATTAATTCAATCGCTATATTATTCTAAATTTGTATTTGCTATATATAACTGTCATTGAATGCAAATCAGGTCTAGCTGTAAAGTTTTAAATAGTTTTTTCCCCCGCTTTGTTTGATTGTTTTTCATCTGCAATGCCTAAACGGAAAAGAAGCGTTACAGGTGATGCTGCCCGTAGAAGGCAGGCAATTAGAGAAGGCAAAAGAAGAGCCACACTGAAACTGAAGAAGAAAGAAACAGGCGATTGTCAACCATGGCACAACGTGTCCAAGAGAGAAGAGCAGAAGAAACTGAAGGAGAAAGAAACAGGAGATTGTCAGCCATGGCACAACGTGACTAGGAGAGAAGAGCGGAGGAAACTGAAGAACAGATAAGTCATCGACTGTCAACCATGGCACAGCATGCAAGAGGACGCCGTCTGAACGTCACTGAAGAACAAAATTTCCTTCAGATACAAACTTTTTATGCCGCATGAACCTTTCTTTACCCTGTTGTTAAAGAGCATAACTGTGGAGAAATGGACAATGTTTGTCTGAAATGTGGGGGTTTGTATTTTGGGGCAGAAAAGAATGTCAGAGGAGCTTACACCCATTGCTGCCATAATGGGAAGATAATTGAAGAAGCTTCAACATATCCAGTAGAAATGAAAGGATTGATGGATGGTAGCCATGATTTATCTGAGCATTTCAAGAAAAACATAAAGTCGTAGAACAGTGCTCTGTCCTTTGCTTCAATGGGCGCACAGATTGTACCACCTGCCGGTAGAGGAGCATATTGCTTCAGAATTCATGGTCAAATTTATCACAGGACTTCTCATTTACATCCAGCTCAAGCAGGAGAAGAAAAATTTGCTCAGTTATACGTTTTGGATTCTGAACTTGCTACTTGTCGACGAATGAAGCGTTGTCAAAATTCTGAATGCAATCCGGAACTTATGAGATTTGATGAGATAATTAGAAGAGTCAACCCTTTTGCAGCTGCATACAAAATGATGTGGGAACTGGAGCAGCAGGTGATTCGTGAAGGACATGAGTCATCGGAAAACGTTACCATGTACATCAGCGATGAGAGACTTGATTCTGACCAGCACAGAGGAAGATATAATGCTCCCAAAACAAATGAAGTTGCAATGGTGTTTAAAAGCTCTGATGGCATTCCACCGAATAACCGGGATATCTGCATTTATCCCAAACAACGTCAACTGTGCAGGATTAATACTCTCAATCCTAACTGCGATCCAATGACTTACATTTTATTTTTTCCATGCGGTGAGAAAGGTTTTCGCGTTAATCAAAGTTTTAACGAGTTACAGTTTTATGTGCACCGTTTATCAGTTAGGAAAGATATTTTCAATCCTAATTTGTATGGAGGTAAGCTTATGCAGCAGTATGTTGTGGATTCTTATGTTAAGGTTGAGGGTAACCGTCTGAATTTCATTCGTCACAATCAGAGAACGCTGCGAGTTGAATCGTATTTGGGTCTCGCTGACCACGTGAATGCTCTGGCTACCGAAGCTGGGATGAAGGCAGGTGTTACCCTCATTCTGCCATCAAGTTTCATTGGAAGTCCTAGAGCAATGCAACAGAACTTTCAGGATGCCATGTCGGTTGTTAGAGATTTTGGTAAGCCCGACTTGTTTTTGACTTTCACTTGCAACCCAAAGTGGAAAGAGATCAAAGACAACCTTTTTCTTCGACAAAAGCCTCATGATCGTCCCGACATAGTTGCCAGAATTTTCGACATCAAAAAGAAAGCACTTTTACAAGATTTGAAAAAAAAATGGTATTTTTGGTCGCATAGTGGCAGACATTCATGTCATAGAGTTTCAGAAGAGAGGACTACCGCACATGCATCTATTGCTGATATTAGCAGAAGAGGATAAAATAAGGGACCCGGAGAGCATCGATCGGATAGTCTCAGCAGAACTGCCAGACAAGACAGTGGATCCTAGATTGCATGAAATTGTCAAATCTACAATGATTCATGGACCTTGTGGTGTGTTCAACCCCAATGCTCCATGTATTGTTGATGGTGTTTGCACAAAGGGATACCCCAAGCAATTTAGAGAAACAACTGCTGAGAACATCGATGGTTATCCAATGTATAGGTGTCGTGACAACGCAAATCATATTGTGATAAATGGCAATGTTGTTGATAATAGGTGGATTGTGCCGTATAACCCATACCTCACCAAAAAATACAATGCCCATATTAATGTGGAAATCTGCAGTTTGCTGAAGTCCGTCAAATATATCTTCAAGTACGTTTACAAGGGTCATGACTGTGCAAAGGTTGTCTTCGAGGACAATGGCCAGGGACTAATTACATGGGATGAGATACAGATCTTTTTGAATGCAAGATATGTATCTGTACCTGAAGCAATGTGGCGACTTCTAGAAAAGAAAATGCACTAGAAATCCCATGCAATCATTCGTTTGCCAGTGCATTTGCAAACATGCAGCCGGTGTACTTCTTGGATGATGAAGAGCGTCAAGCACTGGAAAGAGCTGCTCAAAGGAATACTATGCTGACAGCTTGGTTTGAATTGAACAGAACGGATCCTGATGCCAACAGATACATATATGCTGACATTCCGAAGCATTTTGTTTGGAAGAACAATAAATGTGAGAGACGTGTATGATTGGGAGACCGAATTGTGTCAAGGTTATATTCTGTTAGTCCGAAAGACATTGAACGATTTCATCTACGGATGCTTCTGTTTCATGTTCCGGGAGCTAAGTCTTTTGAAGAGTTACGAAAATTTGAGGGTGTAGAAATGATTTCTTTTGAAGAGGCGTGTCGTGTTAGGAATTTGTTGGAAGATGATGGTGAGTGGAGAAACTGCTTGAGGGAGGCATGTAGCTTTCAAATGCCATCAAAGTTAAGGCAGTTGTTTACTTTTATTTGCGTTTTTTGTAATCCAACATCACCTCTGGCACTTTGGGAAGAATTCAAATCTGATTTGTGTGAAGATTTTGAGTTCCACACCTCAGTACAGCAAAGTGTAGATCTTGCATTGCACAACATAGACGATCAACTTCATGCTCACAACATGACCCTCATGAGCATTGGATTGCCAGAACCTGCCATTTCTCCTGCATATGTCAAGACAGATTTTTACAACTTAGAAGAAGAAAGGCAAGAAGGTGAGAGACTAATGTCAATGTTGAACCCGGAGCAGCGTACAATTTTCGATGCAGTTATTCTTGCAATCTAAGATGTTGATGAGGCTTCATCTAAGGCATTTTGTGTGATTGCTTTTGCTGGGTCTGGCAAAAGTTTTTTATTCAATGCCATAATTCATTCAGTAAGAGGATTGGGGGAAATTGTTGTTCCTGTTGTATGGACTGGAATTTCAGCTATAATTTTGGAAGGCGGCAGAACAGCGCATTCAAGATTCAAGTTACCGGTCTCCATTCTGGATAATTCATCATGTGGTGTTCGTCATAACACTGAAGAGGGAAAATTTCTTAAGGCGGCGAAGATTATTATTTGGGATGAGTGCACTATGACTCCTCATCATGCTTTGAGTACAGTTGACAGGCTTTTCAGAGATCTGATGGGCTTAGACGTACCGTTTGGAGGCAAGGTTTTTGTTCTTGGTGATGACTGGCGACAGATTTTACCTGTTGCAGTACATGCTAATAGAACAGCAATTGTTGAGACTTGCTTGAAGAATTCACCTCTTTGGAGCTCATTCAAGCAATTTTCACTCATTAGGAATATGAGAACAGAACCCCATGAACAGGATTTTGCAAGTTGGCTTCTGCATCTCGGCAATGGAACTTTGAAGAATGACTGCCAATTAGGAGAAGGTATTGTGGAAATTCCTGAAGAATGTGTCGTGAAGGAGTCCATTGTTGATGAAATTTTTGGATCATCTGTTTTTGATATGGAAAATCTGTCAGGAAAGGCTATTTTATGCCCCAAGAATGTGGATTCTCTGAAAATCAACGAACAAGTTTTAGCAAGATTTCCAGGCCAGAATGTTACATATTTCAGTGCAGACAGCATTATTTCTGAAGATCAAGAAGAACAGAACAATTTTCAACTGGATTTCATCAACGGAATAACTCCTTCTGGAATGCCACCGCACATACTTAATTTGAAAGTAGGAGCCGTGATTATGTTGCTCAGGAACTTAAATCCATCTGCAGGACTGTGTAATGGAACGCGTTTGATTATTCGGAAATTGATGCCCAATGTAATAGATGCTGAAATTTTGACTGGGCATACAAAAGGCTCACGCGCCTTTATTCCGAGAATTACGCTTCGTCCTTCTGACAGCAATCTACCTTTCCAACTTCAAAGGCGACAGTTTCCAGTTTGGCTTGGTTTTGCTATGACCATTAATAAATCTCAGGGGCAAACTCTTCAAAAGTAGGAATATATTTGCCCCAGCCAGTATTTTCTCATGGGATGTTGTATGTTGCCTTCTCAAGAGCTACATCCATGCATTACATTCGCGTTTTGGTAAACGACACGAAGAAACAAGGGAAATTAAATGGTTCAAGTAGAGTTTTTACAAAAAATGTCGTTTTCCGTGAAGTTTTACTTTAAGCTTTTGTAATAGGTTAGAGTGTAAGATGCCCTGGATTCTCAAATGCATTAAGTTGTCGAATCTAGAACGGTTCATGGACCTTGTGGTGAGTTTTACCCCAAGTTTCCCTGTATTGTTGATGGATGATGTGGTGCATAAAACAGATTTTTGGTGTTGATTGGAAAGCATTTTGGATGTGATGAGAGTATTCTTCAGTTGGATTGATGTTACTTACTTTTTTGCCATTTTTTAATAACACACATTTATATCATATTTATAAAAATTGTCAAATATACAACTGTTTATGGACCTTGTGGTGTGTTTTACCCCAAGTTTCTGTTTATTGTTGGTGGATGGTACTTACTTTTTGCTTTTTTTACACACATATCATATTTATAAAAATGTCATTTTTTCTTTCGAAATGTTATTGTAATTTCCAAAATTATAAATCATTAATAGTTGCATGAAATTTTGTGGTGTGTTGAACCCCAATTTTCCATGTAGTTTACAGTGTAATTATACTTCAAGCATTCTTTAAAGTTACGAAAGTTATTTTAACTTCAAAATATTTTTTCCTTTGTTTTATGAAACATAATATAATTTTGTAATACTTTTTTTTCATTTATGTACCACATATAAAAGTATTTCTTGCATGTGAAAAATATTTTACATGTATAAAATAATGAAAAAAATATAATTAACCAGTTTTTGAATGAAATATCTGCATATTACCTTTGAAAAACATAATAAAACTGATAATCTTTACTTTTTTTCTTTAAAAAAAAAAAGGTAGTCTGAAATTTAAAAAGATAAAATAAATAGACACTTTTATCAATGTACATATGAGTGTTAGTATTTTTTGATTCTGAAAAATATGCACAATTTCTTAAAACTGCAATCACAAAAATCAATTTCTTTTTTAAAGTGTATGATGCGCTCTGATACCCTTGAAAATTTAAAAATGTAGGCATTAATAATGCAAGATAAGTGTATACATAATGAACTATTAAAACACAGTTTTTTATGTAAACACTTATTTTGTGTATTGTGGAGTGACATGTGGAACAGGGTCCTCGCCCCTCACTCTGGAAACTGTGCTTTAAATATAATATTTAATGCACAGGCTAATGGTTCCACACAATTTTTTTTTTCCAATACAAAGGTAGTTTTAAATGTTACAAAAATAAAATAAATGGATACTGTTATTATCAATTTCATTTATTATGTTTTTTTTCTTTAACTGTTAAAAAAAAAGGTGTATTCAGTTAAATAAGCATAATTTCCGTAGAAAGACTAATTCCAATGTTCATCAATTATATACTTCATTATTAATTGCCAGTCTATTTCCCGAGCCTTATAATTATACTTCAAGCATTCTCTCAAGTTACAAAAGTAATTTTAATTTCAAAGTATTTTTTCCTTTGTTTTACTGAACGTAATATCAATTTATAATACATTTTTTCATTTACATACCATTTCTTATAGCAATATTTATTCAATATTAAAAATATTTTACACATGTATGTACAATAATGAACAAAACATAATTAACCATGAAATAGCTGCATGCATGTTATATTTTGTTAGTTATTATATTGCTATATTATAACTGTGTCATGATTCACAAGCTCACTCTTTTATATAATTATATTATAGTTTTTAGATTTTGATTTCATTCAGGAAATTTCATACCATTGAAATATTGTTATTTTTATCCTCTGGGTACTTGCCAGTCAGGATTGGCCAACCTGGCTGTTCCTGATTTCAGGGGAGTTGGTGGAGGGATTGTGAGGTCTGTGTGGAAAGTTTAACTTAGAAATTAATCAAAATTTGTTAATTCTTGACTCAAAAGATTTTTTTTTTTTTGACTTTTATGCTGAGAAGAAAATACTGTGTCATTTATGTCCATTTTAATGCATTTAGATGCGATGTGAATATTTTTCTGCTTATATTTTGATAGTTCAGCATAACATATATATATTCTTCATTATTAAGCCTATTTTCTTTGCCTTATAATGATACTTCAAGCATTTTCTTAAGTGACAAAGGTTACTTTGATTTGAAAATATTTTTTCCTTTGTTTTACTGAACCTAACATAATTTCGTAATACATTTTTTTATATACGTAACATTTCTTATCAAAATATTTTTGAATATGAAAAATATTTTACACGCATATATGAAATAATGAACAAAACATAATTAACCAGTTTTTCAATGAAATAACTGTATATTATCTTTGAAAAATATATTTTCAAATAGCTGTATATTATCTTTGAAAAATATAGTAAAACTGATAATCTTCATTTATTTTGTAACATTTAAAACTACCTTTTTTAAAAAGAATCGAACACTTTTATCAATTTAATTTGTCATGTTTTATGTTTATTTTATCCATGCACATAGTTAGTCATATATTATTTTTTAAAAATATTATAAAACTGATTATCTTTATTATTTTTTGAAAAAAGGTAGTTTAAAAAAAGACACTTTCATATGAATTTCATTTGTCATTTTGTGCGGTTTTTTTGTCAATGCACATATGTATGCACTCGGTAAAAGCCCGTGCAACGCCGGGCCATGAAAGCTAGTAAATCAATAATTGTGTTTGGGCTACAATTCAGCTGATGTTAATATAAAGACAACATAAGGTAGTCGGCCCCAAAGTAAGTAAAGCTTGGAACTAAACCATTGCCTGAATATCAGTACACTTTAGCGGTACGTCTTACCTACTTCCATTCTAATACCATGACAATTTGGTCTAAAAAAGGCTATTGTGCTTTTCTTCCTTTATTGGCTAATTCCATGTTTCATCCGTGTAGCAAAATAGTGCAAAAATTTAGCCAATAACAAAAAGAAAATGGCACGCAATTCCGACTAATTGGGATTTTATCAGATTGTCAATATCGTGATTTAAGTTAGAATTTTAGGTACCTATAATAGCGTCACTACAGCCAAATTGGTGCCATGCAAATCACTCCTTGATTTCAAAACAAAGATTTTTGCATGTTTTATATGGAAAAAAAATATCAGTAAGATTTTGGTGGGATATAGCATGATTCGCGTGGTGCCAATTTGACTGCGGTGATGT
Organism: Trichonephila clavata; assembly: GCA_019973975.1. NCBI lineage: Eukaryota > Metazoa > Arthropoda > Arachnida > Araneae > Nephilidae > Trichonephila > Trichonephila clavata. Next base: position 51,249 of record BMAO01004036.1, on the reverse strand, counting down.
TAATACATTTTTATTTACGTGTAAGATTTTCTGACATGTTTTTTTTTCTGGGCTGTTTATGGTAGTTTCATCAAAATCAGACCTTTATTTATCTATTTAAAGTTGCTTTTTGCTTTGAATTGATGTTATAATTTCTTATATATTTTAGGTTACTTCATATTTATGTTTATTTACTTAATATAACAAATTTAAACATGAATAAAATAGTTTAAATTTTTTTATTTAAGATTTTCTGTCAAAATTAGGGCTTAATTTTTTTTGTTTTAGATAACCTTTTAATTTAAATTAATGCTATATTTTCCATTTTAATGTCGCTCAGTTTTATATTTGTTTATTTTCAGAACTAATTTTCTTGCTTATTGTGGTCATAGTTAATTGTGAAACTGTGAATCAAAAGTTAGTTTTTAAGCAAAAAATGATTTGTGAAGCTTTTTGTAAACAGAAGCTTAGATAATGAGGTACTTATGTGTTAGCGTCACCACAGCAAAATTGGTCTCATGTGAATCACACCTTGACACCAAAACAACGATGATTCTAACATATTTTATATAAAAACCAATTGGTCAGATTTTGGCGCGATTCGTCAGGCACCAATTTGGCTGCGGTGACGCCAATACGCAAGTACTCTGATAATTTCTTATTTATTAACACAGATATCAGTGAATTTTTTTGACAAAATTACATTCACTTCTTGCCTACTTTTATTATGTTTAAAAAAAATAAGCATCTATTACAAAGTTTCTTTCTGTTAGAAAAAATATTGCTTTTCTTTGTTCATCGACAAATTCTAAATCTCACTTATTGTAACAATAAAATAGAAATCCTAGCTAGCAGTATAACAAAAAGAAAGCAGTACTAATTGCTATTAATGGATTGGCAATATATTTGGGGGGGGGGAACTACCTTCCATTTATGTCAACAACTGTTACTAACCAGATTTTGGCATATTTTCTACATGTTGCTTTTTTTGACCTCCTAGTTTTTTTAACCGGTACTCATCTTTTGTTCTCATGGAAAGATGGTTAACTTTATTCATCAAGATCTTCACTGAAACTAAGGATGGGATTGAATGCACAACAAAGTAATTTTCTTTTGTCCTTTAAAATTCAGAATTAATGGAATTTGCCGTGTGGCATCATGGTTTAACTTTCCTTCTGACAATAATTTTATACATGTACATTTAAAAAAAAAAGATTGCTTTTCTTCCTTCATCAGCAGATACTATATTCTCATCATTATTAGGAAAACAGATCAGGTGCTGATAAATTGTTGATCAGATTTTTTTGTCACATGGCATCAATTTTGATTTTGACAATCTTCAATTATATAAATTTATTTATACCATTTGTGATCCAAAAGAGTTTGAGGAAAAAAGATGCAGCTTGATACAATTTTCTCATATTTCTCTTTTGGTTTCTGTAAAATTCAATGTTAATGTGATTTTACATCTCACAGTTTAACTTTGCTTCTGATCATATGTTCCTCATTTAGTTTTATGAAGATCGTGTACTTTGTAAATACAATACTGTTCATATATGATATATATATTTCAATTATCACTATAATTATTTATCATTATATTTCCCTCATTTGTTTGTTCTTTGCAACAGAATAACAGATATTTTTAATTAAAATATTACAAAAAAGTATTTACAAAATTAATTTTTTTACAACAAATTTTATTATTTCTCTCATTAGGTTCATTATGATTTTTTTTCTTCTATGCAAGTCTGTTTTAGATAGTAAGAACCAAAATAATAAAAAAAACTAATTTAATTTTCCCACTATTGTATTACATCTAAATTTTATATTAAATGTAATGTAGATGTTAGATAGTCTTCCATCTATTATTCCATGTAATATTAATTTAATGCTACAGAAAATTTAATTTAATGGTTTATTGCAATGTAGGCTTATTTTATCTATTTTTTAGAATTTTAAATTGTACTAATTTTTTTCCAGTTGAAGGCTTCTTAATATGTTATTTATGATTTAATATTTTAGTGAAATGGTTTATCACATAATTAATTTTTTCTTTTGGTTTATTTATTTCACTCATAGTTCCCATAGCAGAAACATACTACTGTTATTTCTTTTCTGTTATAATTTTTATTTATATTTTCATTCTTTTTTTATTTCTATTTACCTTTTTAGCATGTTAATTTTTTCTCTTGCATTCAAATATATGTTTTTCTGAAATCATTTTTTACTGTGAAGCCAAATTGCAATGTGAACACTCATTAAAAAATTATTTTTAACTTTCGGATACACTGCTCTGATATGGCTCTACCCTCTTTAAGATATATTAAATCTGCAAAAAAGCTGAATTTTATTTATTTTAAAATTTAGCCCGTGCGGTGAAGAACGGGTATTTCAGCTAGTCATAAATACATTAATAACTCATAACTTCATAAAATTTATTTTGACGCCTTAAGTTTTCAAAACAATACACATTTTTCAATTTTAATGTATTCAAACTTATACTAAAAAAATGGTAATTTATCAGAAATTGGCTAAAATTAATTTTCAAAATCCAATGGAAACAGAATTGAATCTCCTGAGATGGTTTGTTTGAATTAACATCACTAGAGGTTAAACAAAAATTTGAAATTAATCCTCAATTTTAAACCACAGTCAAATGATTGAGGGGAACATTTATGATTTAACACCTGCATTATAAAAGGTCTCTAAACACTGGAATATAATAAATTTTATTTTGCAGACATTGATCTAAATCACCTACTTAAATGCAGCAACTTGTATTATGGGAACACAAATGGTTCTAAAAATGTTTAAACTGTTCCAAGTTTAACTGCAACTTAAAGCACTAATCAGAACTAAAATAAATGTCATCTAATATATAAAATTCTCGTGTCACAGTGTTTGTAACCAAACTCCTCCGAAACGGTGCGGCCGATTCTTATGAAATTTTGTGCGTATATTCAGTAGGTCTGAGAAAAGGATGTAAACTATTTTTCATTCCGATATTGTAATCAGTTAAAAAGATATTAATTAAAAACCTTAATTGTCTTAACCCTGCGCGTTATTTTTCCCGCCTAGCGTCGTGAATGAACAGAGGGTGAAATTTTTCGGTATTCTCGACGTTATTTAAACAGCCATCCGACTTTTGTTTTTTAAATCAGACAAAAAATAATTACAGAATCGGAAAGATCATTTCTTTCGCCACGATACAGTATAATTTATTTTGCAAAATAATAATATTTTCTATTTTTTAAGATTTTTTTTAAAAAAGTTAAAATTGATGAGTTTTTATGAAAATTATTTCGAAATCGTTGCGTATGAATTTATTTTCGTGTTATGAAAACGATATTCTACATTAAATAACTTCAAGCCTTTTTATTTTAGAACCAGTCATTTAAAAAGTAAAATGCCCAAAACTTTTTAAAGATTTTTCGAAAAATTGTCGAAATTTTTGCCTTAACATTGAATAATTTCGTTATTTATTAAGATTATCATACGAAACTCTAGTTGCGTTTGTAGAACAATGTTATCAAACTTCTGTGCGAAAATTGAAAAAATTGCTTAAAAATTACGGATTTAAAAAAATTTGTGATTTTCGTAAAATAACGTTATTGCAAGAAATAATCTAAACAGTATTTTTTGTACATTTTTTATTTAAAAGTCCTTCGTTTTCGAAATTAATGTGTGAAGTTTGAAAGCATTAACTTAAAAATTCAGCCCTAAAAAATAAAAACTAATAAAAAATACGCGATTTTACAGTTTGCCAAGCCTTGGCGTCGAAAAATGGTTTCGCGCCAAATAGCTTTCAACTGTTTCACCTGAAACTTCACATCTAACTCAAGGGTTACACCAAAAAAGTTCTGACTTAAACATGCGAAAATCAGCAAATTTGGCGAATAAAAAAAAATGCGAGTGAAAAAGTTATCTTTGCTTCAATTTTCATCATTTTCTCTTTATATAATTTTCAAAATTAAATCATTATTGATGTCAGATTAAGATGAAAGAATGCATTCAATACATTTCCGAGATTCATTTAAAATATTTATCTGTATCGAATCAGTGATTTAAAAAATAAAAAGCCAAAAACTTTTTTGAACAAATTTTAATAAAACACACAAAATACTTAAATCAATCGTTAATGATTTCTTCTTTAAAAAGATAATTGCATGAAACTTTATTCCCATGTGTCGAACATTTCAAAAAATCCTCACAATTTTACTTCAAGATTTAAAATAGTAGTAAAATTTTGTAATTTGAAAAATTTCTAATTTTCTGTCTTTTTTCAGCATACAACTATTTTTAAAAAGGCTACATTTTCGTTTCCGAGGACTAAAAAACTGCAACGAAATAATTGGAAAGTGGGTGAGTGATTTATAAATTCGCACTGTTCACCTACTCGGGAGTTTTTAGTGACGGACTTCGAAATTTTAAGCCACGGTCAAGTGATGAGGACGACACCTGAGCCTTTCACCCATCTCTCCTAAATACCACACCACACCAACTTAAGAACAAATTTCGAAAAAGGGAGTTTTTATGACATAGTTAAAGAAATCACTCACATCGCGCGCATACACACACAAGTGCTATCGTTCTAAGGGAAACAGGAAATTCCCATGGGGATAAAGTTATTCACTCGGTAAAAGCCCGTGCAACCCCGGGGGTAAGCGGAGAGGAAAGAAACAAAGAAGTCAAAGTAATTTCGAAAAATAATATTGGAAGTTCTGATTTTGTCAAGAGAAGGGAAAATGTTAAACGAGAAAGCCATAATACTCACTCATGGGCTATGCACTCACATCGTACATGTCACACCGACACAGAAGTGCTGGCATCAGAAATAAAGGAGGAAATTAACATGGGGATTAAGTTATACCCTCGGTAAAAGCCCGTGCAACGCCGGGCCGGGTCAGCTAGTAAGACTATAAAATCCATTATTAAAAAAAATTGCTGGCTAAACAGTTGCAAAACTAAGGAATGAATATAGATCAATTTCACAATTCAGCCAACACTGTGGAAACAATATTCCCTTTGAAGTATGTATTTCACTTTCTCATTCTTGAGAAAGTGATATATATACATCATTATAATTCTTTCACACAATGTGGCAGTTATAGTTAGCAACAAAGCTCAATCTCAGTTATTTTCTTTCAAGTTGAGTAGAAAATGTTTTACAGTTAATACACAGATATCACTGAATTTTGCAAGCTAGTAATTGACAAATCCACTTACAGTTCATTAAATGTGTTTTTTAATTACATAATTAATAGTTCTAAACCAGTGTTACTCAACCTGCGGGTCACATGCGGCCTGCTGGCCTTTTCTGAGCGGCCCGGTCATGGTCTATTGCACTAAGAAATTCAATTATTTAAGAGCAGTGTACTTAAAATTTAGTGGGAAATTCTATCATTCAAGCCATCAAATTTGCTATCACAATTTACTTTTTTTAATAGTAGAATTTAAACAAGATGATTGGTTCATAGATGAAAGGAAATTGAAAGTAACTTAAATAAAACTATAGCATCATTAAACCCATAATGAATTAAAGGATGTATAAAAGTAAATATTTCTTGTGTGTGTGTTTGATAGAAAGGTTAATATAATACTAAAGCAAAAAGAAAGTTTTAATATTTTGATTAATTTTGCTTTGTCCAATGTTGTTTTAGTCTTAATGTTTTTTTACATTATCCTCATGGTGTGGCCTGAGTGAAATACCTGTCATCTGTGTGCAGCCCGACTGGAAAAAAGGTTGGGTACCCCTGCTCCAAAAAACCTTTTAAATTGAATAATATTCATGACAAATGTAAAATCAGAATCCAGATATGCCAGAAAAAGAAAATGGTGAAGTACATAAATAATTTTAAATTTATTTTCTTCATTTATTTTACAATGTGAGGAAAGAAACCTGCAAATAAATGAAAAATAACACTAAAATACAGCACTAAAGAGTATTCACATTTGTTTTACTTTAAATTTATATTAAAATGTAATTACAGGAAATTTCACTGATTACAGCATAAAACAAAAAGGTAATTTAGCAATAATATTATTGAAGAAACTGACAAATATGCAACATGACAGCCTAAATTTAATTAACAATTTTAACATTTATATAATAAATTAACACATCTCCAAATAGCTTTCTTTAACTGGTTTACACTCTATTTAAAACATTTTCTACAATTTCAAAATCCACATTTAAAAATTAAGCATTGTACAAAAAATCAACTGTTCAGAAATTTGCATAATGGCAACTGTAAATCTTCATAAAAATAACCAATCTGATAGGACAATAAAATACTAAGGAAATCAACCTACCTAAAAATAATTAAGGGACAAATATATATATATATTAAGTTTAACATACTTGAATGAAAAAGTATGATTTACAGTTTCAAAAAGATAATTACAAATACCATATGATTTAAATGTAGATATTGTAAAACTTCCTTAATTTTAAAAGATTAATACTTCTACCCTAGAGAAAACTATTAAAACAATAACAGTGAAGAATAAAAAATAATTATAATTAGCAAAAAACAAAAATTTCTCTTATTTCAGGGGTAAAAAAGTTAAAGATTTCATCAGAGAAAAATACATCATATTTCAAAACATTTTTTATAATAAAAATGCTGTTCAAACCTACACATTTTGCATTACAGAAACTCAAACACGATTTTTTTGTATCAGGCATGCAAAAAGTACAGTGATTTGAAATAATTATAATGTTTTATGACAATACAAAACTACAATTTGTCAGTGTTTACCCTTGGGAATAACGAAAAGGTCCTTAGGCATAATTATTTCACTAGTTAAGTCACAAAGCAAAACTGAGTATTAAAGATAAATAAAAGGAAACGTTTTGAAAAAGAATCATTAAAAAAAAAAATTATTGCAAAAGCAAACTAATTTATTTCAGAATTTAGATTGAATATTTAGAAACAAAAGCAAAATACTATGATTCTAATGATGAAAATTCTCTCTTTCTACGATGTAGAAAGTTCAATACGAAAAAAATAGAAATATTTAAATGTAGAATTGAGTATTTGTACATAAAAGTGGCCAAAGAAACTTAGATTTAAATCACAAGAAAATTGTTAAATAACCCACGTTAACTTTAAATTTTTGTAGAATTATCATAGAAATATTTTCATAAAAAGTTTTACATAATTAATAGAAATATTGGGATAAAATAGTTGGAAACATCTGTTAAATTGAGTATTTGCCAATAATATTTATTTGTACTTATTAGCGTCACCACAGCCAAACTAGCGATATGTGAATTGTACCATTTTCCACCAAAGTTTGACTGATTTTATTTCATATAAGCTTGCTAAAATCTTAGTCTTGATATCAAGGAGCGATTCGCGTGGCACCAATTTTGCAGCGGTGACGCTAATACGCAAGTACCTTGTATATATTTACATCTTAAATTGAGCATTTGCAAATAATCGTGTGGCCAAATAAATTTTTGATGCTTATTTGAAATTACAAGGGAACATTTTAATCAGTCATATACATTAAAGTCAAATAATGCCATCTGAATCTTTACAACAGATGATTAACTATCCTAAAACAAATTATGCCAGCCATTTTTAGATTCTTTTAAACATATCAATAGCCAAAATAGCTATCATGTACTATAAATCAAACAATTGTATTAATGATCAAAAAAGGACTAGTATACTTAGTGCACAATATTTAGAAGACATTCATAGTACACACACAAAATATTCAATATTTTTAAATTCATATATTCATTAAACTTGATTGTGCTTTTTCACATATTCAAAATTACAAAAATTAACAGTTTTCTCATGTACAAACTGCTTTTGTAAATTAGAAACTTCATATGGTGAATTATTACAAACAATTTTTCATAAATGTGTGTAAGCTAAATATTACATTGACATACAATGTCCACTTACATACCAAATTGGAATGATTTATTTGACTCTCCCAAATTTTCTGAAAAGCCCAAAGGTATCCTATGATGTCGGATGTCAAAGGAAAAATTGTACATTCTGTCATTCAATACTTCTATTTGGTCCATAGAATTCATAATGGAACAGTGTAGAATATATTCACAACAACAGAATTCATAAAAGAGCATTTCTATTTGCTATCAGCTGGAGTAGACTGTTGAATAGTTTTTCTAGTGAGCTCACCCTTTCGCCACAATACAATTTCCTAAAAAAATGTGCAAAAAATATAAGACCAAGATAATTTTTAAAAAGAAATTTCCTTTTGAAATGATTTAAAGAATTATCAATAGTGATAAATTGGTACTAATTTGATATACGTGCTTTACATGTCAAGTTGCTGATGAACACCAAATTGGATGATAACATTACAATATGGTTACCTCTATTTTTTACTTTGGTTCTGTAGTTGCCATTGATACTTAATTTCAGTATTTTTTATTTTACTTTGTAATTTTAAATTATTTGTTGTTTATTATTTATTGTTATGCATATTATCTTATTAATTACTGGTTCATATATTTATGGCTGTATACCTAATAATTTCAGATAATCTTAATTCTATTTTTTCTTAAATATTTCCATACTTTGCATTGTCTAGATTGCAACTTTCGTTCACTGCCCTTTTTCAACATAGTTAGAGCCTTTTGTTAGTACTAGGATACATAGTACTAGGATCTTAAAAATATATGAGGATTTGGCTTTCATGGACAAAGAGTATTGTTGAATTCGGACATTCTGTTTATTAATTTTCTAATGGTTCTATTTCTTTATTCTTTTGTTATTTAATGCGCATTTCCGATTAAGATTTTGCTTATTTCAGCCATCATAAAGTATGATAAGTGTAACAGCAAAACCAAAATAATTTAGAAGCAGGATAAAAAATTTGATGGCTGTATGTTTCATTGTGGAACTTGCAGTGCATTCTCTTTTCATTCGCTGCAAATTGTGCATTTTCACTTTTACTTTTAAATAATGCATTTTTAAACGTTTCTTCTTTGATGAAATTCATTAAAGAAGTTTGCAATTTTTGGAGTATTGCATTTGTATCTGGGACCAGAATCTGGCAATAACTTGTTTATTGTACTCTGATTCAGCGTAAGGTAAGCATTTTTGAATGCAATTTTTAGGTAAGTTACCTTTTCTTGTAAAATGGATTTAGAAAGAGTGTATCCATTATTTTCAAAAGGATTTCGCTCAGTATTATTAACAGAAAGGGGGTAGGTTGGCTGGCCAGAAAACATGTTAAACCCCACATTTATACAGCGAAAATCTTTTAACATGTACAACAAAATAAAGCTTATTACAATACACATTTTATTTACAAAGATACGTATTTCTGCAAGTATTTAATAAAAATCAATGAAACAAAACATCCGCAAGAGCTTAATGAAATTTAATACAAAATTTTTTAAGACCTTTGAAAAACAAAACATTTATTAAGTTTTTGGAAAATAATCTGATATTCTTTGCATTGTCTTTTTAGCATCAAATTGTCAATCATTCTTATGATGTAGCTCATTTTTTAAAAATTTATTTCGCCATTGGAATGTGCATCGAAACAACTGCGTATAGTTTTCATGACATCTTTACATTTCATTTCATTTTTGCCCCCCGAATCTGTTTCAATGATTCCCGAGATTTAAACAAATTCCAAAATGTTTGTCTGCCAATAATTGGGGCTGTACACACATTATCCTCTGCTGCAACGAATTCTTTCGATGATACAAGTAGAACAGTTCAATAATACAGAAACTTTCTCAAACACATTCATTCAATTGCATTAGATGTCTGGTGTTTTTCCGTATTTTTTTATTGCCACAGAAGGGAAATCTTTTCATAAGCTATTTTTGCTTCGTGTTAAGAGAAAAAAATACATAGCAGTTTGTCAGAACCATTGTATTATTTCACGTTAACCGATATTTTGTCTTAAACATTTTCAGGTTAAACAACTATTTTATACATACTGATCTGTCGGAGCAAATGAATAGCAATATAAATAGAAATTGGTAATGAAATTAACATGAAAACTGTAACATTTTCTTATATTTTATATTGTTTGGAAACAATGAGAACATAATTCTCTTGTAAGCAGCAGGATGTAAATGATGCAGTATTTTCTTCTCTGCATAAATTCGAAAAACTTTTGAGTGAGAAATCAAAAAGATAAACAAGTATTTATTAGTCAGTATTTTGAAATTTCCAGTTAAGTAATGCATAAGAATTTATTAATAGTATTTTTAGCTGTTGCATAAAAAGTGTGTTATTTCTAACTTTAATAAATTTGTGTAGTTGCTTATAAATTTCCGAAAATGTAAGTGCGAAAAAATTGTATTTTGCTTAGATCCCTGTATAATTAATAATCCCCAAACCAATAAACAAAATGCTCTATCCTGATGAATTCATTAAATCATGGTCCATCTGTGAAAATTAATAATTCCATTTAATGTAACTTCCCCTTAATCATTCATTTATAATGGTCCTTACCCTTCAGGACTCTTGTAATAAATTATTAGCTACCTGCCTAACAAGAATAACTGTAAATTTATCTCTTAAAAATTAACAGCTCTGCATTTTTAAAATAAGCTTCCATAAGAATCACCCCCTTCCCCATACGACATCTTTCCACCAATTACAAGTTCTGTCCACGGAAGTCATGTGGATTTTGTAACTTCCAGTTGCTGCTTCATATAAAAGCTCTCATTCTCAAGTAAATGGTCGACATTTGTTTATATTGTTGCTATAATTGTGTATCCATCATCTTTGTAAAACCTGTGGTTAACTGTTTTCTGTGTGTTTGTATACGAGTAAAAAAAACTTACATGAAATGTGTGTGTCCTACATCAATAAATGTGTATTCAAAAGTACCAAGCCTCCTCAAGTATGCCCTGACAACATAAATATAATATTCAAGAAAACAAATCTTCTTGATGAAAGGCATTTCATGTGTGTGTGCATATATAATATTCTCAACTATAAAGACATAAATCATTAAAACACTATAGCTGAAACAAAAACAAATTGGAATAAAAGACATATTAGAATTTATAAAAATAACATTGGTGAAATATTTTTTAGGATCCTGCAAGTATTTAAACATTGCTGATTTAGGACAGCTTTTACATATTAAATAATTTATGTAAAAGTGGGGTTTAACATGTTTTCTGGCCAATCATACCTACCCCCTTTCTCTTAATACTGAGCGAAATCCTATTGAAAATAACGGATAGAATTTCTAAAACCATTACAAGATAAATGTTGCCACTCCTAGTGAGTTCAACATTTCTTGTTTTGTATTATTTGATAATTGTTTCGCGTTTGTTTATTCACTTCTGAATCTGGCAACAGAATTTTAGTAAATAAGTTTATGGAATGTTCTAGGTAGTTTTACGTTTTACGCTAAGCAAAGAACCTTATAATATTTTACGTTTACGGAGCGTGTGCTCAATTAATTCGTTCTTTCATGTAAATAGCTTCATTTATTCAAAAATGTAAATAGCCTCATTTGTCCTGCTTGTCGAGAGAGTGAAGAATAAAAGAATATTGTAATTGAAGAATAGTTTTTCTCGAGTCATAACAATAAAAGTAACTTATCGAAATATGCATTCAAAAATGCATATCCCGCGCTGAATCGGAGTACAATAAAAGTTATTGCCAGATTCTGGACCTAAATACAAATTCAAAGCATGGAATTGGCTGAATAGTAGCACTTAGCAAAAGAATGAAATTAATAGAAATAAAATAATCAAAAAGTATGTAAAAACAATTCCAATTATTTGAAGGACACTAGGATTACAAGTGTATTTAATTATTTTTAAAAAAATTACTATAGTTAAAATAAAACTGAGAGAATAAGTAATCTTATCTAAAATTTGAATATGCAGGTAACTATATCTAGGAAAAGATAAATTTATAATAAACTATTAACATTTTAAGGAATTTAATCCTTACTGTTTATAATTTCACTATACAAATAACTTTTAATAAAATAAATTGGGTATTTTTGAATTAAACAATATTTAATTAAAGGCTTATGTATTTTTTTGAGTGATTTTGCAGTTTATTGGCGCAAGAGCCAATTTCGGCTATACTGTGCCAAACATTTGTTTTAATATCTGTGGTCTAGACAGGAAGAGAAAGAAAGAATGAAATGAATGACAAGAAAGAGGGTCGAAAATAGAGAAGGATCACTAGGGTACCACGGGTTCGTGAAGCCTGTGTTTACTAAAGACAGTAAACCCCGTGGGAAAAGGAAAAGATCACTAGGGCACCTCGGGATTGTGACACCCGTACTCACCTAAAGAAGGTGAGCCCCCTGAGGGGATGTATTTTTTTGATTTTTTTAAACAAGAAATTTCTTGTGTTGTATGTAATTATTTCTGAATATTGAAACATGTGCATTACTCTCCTAATGAGGTACTTTTGAATAATACAATATTGAATTTCATCTATTTTGTTATAAATATTAGTAATTATAACATTATATTTTAATTTAATTACTATATCAAAAAAATTTGCTTCATAGTTATTACTTGTCTGTATTAAAAATTCAAGTATACAGGATAAAAATTAGTGTTAAGTTTAAGATTGTCTTGCTTGCCAAAAATGATAATATCTATATAACAAATAATGTAAATATAAATTGGCTAGACAGTTGCTTGTAGTAAACCTTTAATCTCGTTGATAATAGTTTATATACATATGTACACACACATATACTGCTGTTTGTAAAAAAATGCAACACCATGAAAGAATCATCAGAATTAAATGAAATTTAAGGCAAAAACGACTTGTATTAGTACAAAATAGGGTTTGCAGCCCTGGGATCCCGAAATCCTGTGATTAAAATAACTAATACCTGGATTTAATTTTTGTCTGAATTAAATTTTGAAATTTTTTTTAAAGTATTGTGAATCTGGTATTAAATTTAATGTACCTTATTTTGTACTGCATAGGTTTATGTCAGTTTTCTTATATGTTGGACCTTGAAGGGTTCGAGGCAGGTGTGTATGTTAAACAGTGAAATTTGATATGTTTTCTCTTATTTCCTTCTGTAACTTTCTCCCCATCATGAGTGGGTTGGAAAACGGACATTTCTCCCACCTGCAGGGTGACAGAGGCAATTAGAATTTTTGCAAGATATCTAGCTACGGATGTTTTATTTTACTTTTCTGAATCTGCTCTCATTTTTGGTGCTTGCACTGATTTTGAAGTTATTTTTCACAAGCACTTAATGCATTCTATAATTTTTAAAGTCTTATTTTTATATTTTATTAAAAGTTCATTATACATTTTTAGTATTATTAATTAACAAGGGGCAAGAATCATAACATTACAGTCACTCACAATCCTAACAATGAGAGGATAAAGTTTGAAAGAGCTAGTTACTCTGGTCATCCAGCCAATGAATTATATTTTACTCTTGAGTGAAGTTTCTTGAGATTCAAATGAATTTTTGCGATCTCTACCATCAACAGACTCATTTTCGAATAAATTGGCCTGCTGAAGTTAGTCCAAATCAATCCTTACATTTAGCTTATATGAAATAGCAACAGGTAATTATGTTTTTAATTTTGAATTATGCTGTATTTTTAAAATATAAATTAATATACAAATACTGTAGTACCTCCTGTAAGATGCACTTTGAATAAGGCACAAAATTATGTTGGTACCGGTCGCTTTTAATATGGACCTTATGTATTTACCTCTCATTTAAGGAAATTCTTTTTAAGTTAGGGTTTGCAGCCCCAGGATCCCAGTGTTTCTTCAAATCCAGGGGTTTAATTTTTGTCCAAATTATGTTTTGAAATTTTTTTCTCATTGAAATTTATATAGAGAGCTCCCCTTTTGAAACGAGACATTGTGCAACATTCTTTGCTACTCCCCAGTAATAAAAAATGTGACTCATTTGTTTGATGTGTTTATAATAAATTTTGATTTTACTTTTCTGAATCATCAATCAGGAATCATTTTTCTGAATTATCAGTTTAAGTCAATATAAAAAGATGTGTTTTTTTAGATTTCTCTCTTTTATATACATATATTAAACGAGAGTACTATTATTTTGTTTTTATAAGTAAATTCTTATAAGCTGTTATTGCTGTTTGGAGCATCAAAACAGTATTTTTTCAAAATTCTTTCTGAATATTTAAAATTTGTGAATTAACTCATTTACAGGAGAGTTATTCAATGTTTTCTTTTTTCAATATACAGAGAGATAAATTTAGTAATATTATTTTGTTATTATAAATATATTTTCAAATTAGATTGCATGTATTAATATTTAAATGCTGTTAAAAATATTTCGAGAAGACATTTTTTGAGGAGACAAAATTTTATTGGACTGTGAAATATATATACAATGCATTTATTATTTTTTTTAATATTGAAGCCTGTTTTTTAAGTATTTTTATTAGGGTCAATTTTAGAGTTATTATGATTAACTTCTAGTGTTGTATGTTAATAAGATTTAATAAAACAAGATATCAATCATTGGCATAGCCAAGTAATTTTAGCACGTTTTTCACATGTTGTATTTTACAATAATGCAACTAATGAACTTTTTACTAACAGAAAATAGTACTATACTTAAAAAAATTAAATTTTTTTAAAAATTTAAATATGATTTTGCTTATCTAGGGCACAAATGCGACTAAATGCCGAAAACCCGAGGTCAATCGGTTAATTATTGGCTGAGAAAATGGTACGACAATATATGGAACGAAGACGAGGACGAAATTTGCGTCATAATAGCACTTTTTTTTACACTACGTGAAAAACGCGCTAAAAAGGAAAGTATATATTTTCCTATGAGAGTTGTATAAGTAGAAAAATATTTTAGATTAAAATTAATGTAAATCCATTCTATCATTTGTACGTGCTGTGAACAGGTATATGTGAGCTTGTCATAAAAAAGGTTTATTTAAACTTCATAATTTTAATTTTGAAAAATTTGCTTCCTTAGAATGTCTTAACATGCAGTTATCAATTCTAAATATAATTAACAAAGAAATAGTGTTTCAATGAAAAAAGGGGGGGGGGCTTTTTATTGTTTTAAATTTACAATAAGATTTTGAAAAATCTCGGAACATATCGATTTTTAATTCAAATGGGTCAATTTGTAGTGAATTCATTATGTACTATTTTTTATTTGTTTTTTATCATGAATTAAGCTTTCTTTTGATTTGTTTCAATAAATAATATTAAACCAATTTACTTATATTTTCAGTTTCATTATATAATTTCAACCATGCTAATGTGCAAGTATTTTTCATAAATAGTTCGGTTATAATCCCAGGACCAATCCCGGGATTGAAAATATAGCACAGGATTGCAAACCCTAATATAAATAAATGATGAAACTTCCAAAGCAAAAAAACAATATTAAGTGTCTGAAATCAGTATTCTGTGTAGCCGCTACACGCTGCAATATGTGCTGCTAAACGTCATTGGCATGTCTTTAAATGCTGGTACTTGTATTTTCTGGTTTGTCTTCCACACAAAAAAAGTAAGTACATATTTGCTCATTTATCTTTGTGCTTCTTTAAACATTAATTTTTCTAAGCTATCATGAGGAATAATCCATTCTTTGAAATTACTTTCATGTTGAGTTTTAGTGCTAGAGCATCATCTCGGATTGGAAACTAATGGGTGCCAAAATAGTATTGGTACGATTTCAAAATCGGGGCACAAATAATTTTGGGATGTAGCACAATGATATCAAATTAGTTCCGTCAATTTTTTTATTAAAGACATAAGCTAAGGTTTAGTCAATTTTCAATAGCTTTTTTTTGCATAAAAACATTTTAATGCAATAGAAGAATGAAAAATGGGCATTAATTGGAAGAATTACCTGCTGCTTAAAGTATCTTCGATCTTCTTCATCAACAAGAACCAAATTCAAATAATACCGCACAGAAAATTTCTTATTAATATCTTTCATAGTGGGAGTTAAGTCATAACCAGCTAGGAACACACGGATTGGAATGCTCTCTCCTACAAATCAAACACATTAATTTTAAACAAAATACTTGTAATACCTTCAAAAATTAATTACAATGAGACATTAAAAATTTAAATTATTGTATATATAAAACATAGGATATGAATCATTTAAAACATTCATCAAAATCATGTTAATAGAAAGTTTTACAACATTAAAATATAATTCAATAAATGTCCAGCCAATTAGAATGTTTATTATAAGTACTTCCAGCTGATATATATTCACACTCCATAAAAGATGAAAGAAACCAATACTAATTACTGATGGGTAGACAAAACACATACATGGAAAAGATTTTAGCAATGCAGGTGAATGAAATTTTAATTCTCACTAATGCAAATAAGTTTTGATTTCATAAAAATTTTATTTGTTTCGTTGGAGATACAATAATTTAAAACATTGTACAATAAAATAGAGTGAATAGCATTTCAATGAAACCAACTTTACTTCACTCTCTAAAATTAATTTCTTGATAACACATAAAATTCATTGTAGGATATGTATTATTTAATACTTATATACAGAAAATTAGCATATATGTTTTATTTCTTCTACTACATATTACTGACAAATGAAATCAGATTAAAATTTTGAAAATGCAAACATGGTTTCAATGCACCTTAAATAATTTCAAAATAACTTGAACATAATAGACATAAATAATATCTAAAAAAGAAAATCCCATAACTAAGCCTAAATTCAATTATAAAGGTAATAATTTTTAGAATGCAATAAGAAATTATAAAAATCACAACTTTAATCAAGACAAATATCACAAATTTACAATTACCTCGTACAGGTGCTCCATCCATAATCTCATATTTGGCAACCGTCTCATTATCACTGTAAGAATTTGGCCCAGAGCCAGTTGTTTCTCGTTTTATAATAGCTATTTCCATGTGGCGAATCTTAATCCGCACCAAAAGAAAATATATTTTTCCCACAATGGCATCTTTCAGATGATATCTATTTAAAAAATAAACAGTTAAACATTTAATGACTCTTAAGAAATGTTTAAAAGAAATTTAATCAAATGTTAGAATTTCTGGACATTTTTGAAAACCATTTTGCTTAAAAGTAACTTGAACACCATGCTATTATAGTATAACAGAACATTTCAAAATACAGTAATCAAGTAACAATTAGCTGCAATTCTATTTATCAATTAAGTTAAAAGAAATCCATCTATCTTCACTTGAAATTCAATAAACTAAACTTAACAGTACTACAATTTTTTTTACACAGCAAACCTTACAATATCTTGTGCTACTTGCTTTAAAAAATATATAAATAAAAACTACATACAATTTTAATATAAATTTAGAGAAATATAAAAACAGATGAGAATATATAGAGAGAAAACCCCAAATTTCATATTAAATCCAAAAAAAGGTTAATTTATCCTTGACAACATAACTATACTTTTCACGAATGACTCTTACAATAATTTTGCTAATTTTTTTACAACACTTAAGTCCCTTTTTCTGGTTAAAAATATTGAAAAAGCTTTTATATATGATTGATAAGCATCATCAACCTCTGTTACAGGAAATTTGAAAATTATAAAAGAAAATATTTTAAGAGGTAATGTATCAAGAAAGATAAAGGGGATTTAGACCGATTATTTCGAATAAACTACTGATTGATAATTATAACTTAAGTTTATTTAAAAATTAGCAGTTAAATATACTTCACCTTTTCAAGATACAATATTGTTCAAATCTTATTAAATAAAATAGCTAATTATGATATTACTTAAAGACACTAAAAGGTCAAAAAGTTTACAGAAAAATTAAATAGTTTATAAACACAAGGTGCCCGGTAATCCCGCCAACACTTGTAAATACTAACATAATATCCTGAATGTGCATTTCCAAAAAAATTGACAGATATTTTGGCTTTCTATAAAAAAAAAGGGGGGGGGGTGTTAAGGCATAAATGTATAAGAAGCTAAATTTTCCCTTATTTTTCAAATTTCATAATTTACCAATGCTTATAAAACTTTCATTATAAAATTTTAATAATGCTATTAAAGTTAAGATATTAATTATTAAAAAAGATTTTATACATTGCTGAATGACTCAATAGATGTTAATGATATAATAAAGGTTTACTTGGAAAATTATGGTCTATAAATAGTGTTATAAAGTTCCAAAATCATAACACCAATTTAGTATTTGAAGAACACTATACAATCCGACCCCGATTGAACAAACCTCTATTAAATGAATTTTGCAATTTAATGAATCCCCCCCCCTCAATTAAAATGAAGGCAAAAACCCAATATTTAACAAATAATAAACCTTGATTTAAAAAATCATTCTAATAATTAAAATTTTTTTTTTTATTAGCTAGTATTTAGAAAAATTTGGATTTTTTTCCCCAGAATGATATTTCTGTCCAGAACTTAAAAAAGGACTTTTCTTATAAATAACAAATTTCGACAGGAAAGGGTGCAGACCATTATTAGACTTTGCACTCATGACTCATCTGCACTGGTAATTTTTTTCATGGGTTTTGAAGAGGACAAGAAACTTCTTCCTTATCTCATCTTGCACCACAACGCAAGGGATATTTTAGGATTTTAATGATTATAATACATTTGAAGATAAGACTGCCTAGTGGTGTAAGTGAAGTTCAGAAAATTGTTGATTTGTCAGAGCCAATAGAGATTGTGATACAGAAATTGATAATGAAACTCATAAAAAATGTTACATTTTTAAATACTTCACGTTTGAATGTGAAAAAATTCCTCATGCAACAGGGTGTAAATGACACAGTATTTTCTTCTCTGCATAAAATTGAAAAAGAACTCTTTTGAATCAGGGATCAAAAAGATTGTCAAACATCTTTTAGTCATTACATTAAAGTTCTCAATTAACTGGTGCATAATAATTCACAAAGTAACTTTTAGCTGTTGAATAAAAAGTGTAATTTCTATAAATGGATATTTTTTGTATAGTTGATTATAGAATTTATAAAAAGTGCAAAAAAAAAAATGTATTTTGTTTGAACCCTGACATAACAAACAAAATGTTAGGTCCTAAAGAATTCGTTAAATTGGGGCTTGACTGTTTTAAATAATAATAGTAATACATAAATAACCGAATTAAAAGCCTACCACAAGATGGACTCACCACACACATCAATAGTTTAACTATTTTACCCTTTTATAAATATGACTAACTACTTTTATTCATCAAAATCACTTAAAATAATTTTTATCAAAAATGGTGATTATATATCTAATACTTTTTATCCTAATTACTCAAAACTCTCTAAAGCATAATTAGTTTGCAACTAGTTACCTAGATACAAATTTACACATTACAGATCATAAATTCAATAGAAATTTGATAAATGGTATACTTTCAAATTTTGTCCCATTAAAGTTCCATTCTAAAACCTTAATATCCATATAGATCAACTTACAAGAATTCTTAACTATTTGCAAAATAATACTTTAGATAATAAAATTAGTGATAAAATTCTAAATATTTAAACTCATAATAATAAAAGCTAGCATTAAACTTATTACATCTTAATGTCTATTAATTATTTTACTTAATCAGAGATGTCACAACCAACAAACTTGTTTGGAAATAATTCTAATTTTTGTAGATTAATTTTAGTTTCTACATTGTACAATATATTTCCACTTTCTTTGAAGTATATTAACGAACAATTATAAACCCAAATGCTATTTCAAGGTCACCACTCTTTTTGACCATAAAAGGAAAACTTATGCGCTACTTTGTAACTTTTGATTGTTTGCAAAAGGTCAGAATAATTCAAATTTTGCACACTTGTTAAGGACCAATGACAATACAATAATTTCATAATTTTGTTCCATTGTCCTGATCAGGATCACCAGGAATAACGATTTCCATATTTGGTAACTAAAAGATTAAGGTTCAACCCTCAAAATGAATACACTTGTGGTTAATACAAAATAAAACAAACAAAAAAGTTCTTTATTTGAGAGAGGAGGGAGGGTGTGTCAGCAATATCTTACCATAATATAAACAATTGTGTAGTTTTTCTGAAAATGGGGGGGGGGGAGACTCGTGCATGTGAAGAAAAATAATTTATGTTCCAACTGCTAAATAGTTTTTATTTTTATAAAGCAATACGTTTAGAAGTGATGATATGAATTAACATTATTGTTTAAAAGGTGATAATACAATTGACACTTAATATTTCTTATCAACACACTTTTATTAGTTTGACTTGTATCTATAGAGATGGAATCTTTGAAATATAACAATACAGGACTCACCAGAGGCCCTGTAAACGAAGAGAATAATTACCCATCAGACCCGTTAATATTCATTGAAAAGCAAGTCTAATTCCAGCAGCCATGTTATTCCGGCTCCAAATATGAAACTCAAGGATAAATTCAACAAAGAATAAATCATTATTTAATTATTTAATATCTGACTGATAAGAGATTTAATTGAAGTTAAATTTTCCTTTGTAGCTGTGGCAACACTTTACATTTTCCTCTCACTCTTTCCGAAATTCTGATATTTCTATTTGTGTTTATCAAATAGTGACAAAGCTTAGATTCCATTACTACATAATTATTATTTAAGTACTCTAGAAACTGTTCATTTTATAATATACATTGATAATGTTAATACTTCTATTTTTACATCGATTTTACATAAGATTACTTTATAATATCAATTAGTATTATTTATAAAATAGCTAATTCAGAATAGGAATGGTAAAATAAGTAATTGCCCATTTAGATTATTAAATCTATGTAATAATCTGGTTTTTTTCTTCTTTTGCTGTACATTTAACTTTCAAAATTTCTCTATTATAACAATTTTGGAATGAAATTAAGAATGCATGTGCATTCTTGAAGATCTAAAGACACTGATGAAATAAGGAAAAAAAGATAAATACCCCCTTTTTCTTACCAATATTTAATTTGTGAATTTATACATGTGAGAAAGCCTGCGCAACACCAAGCCATGCAGCTAGTTCCAGTATAATTGTCCGAATCTTTCGCTCATATTTTAGCTTATTCTAAGTGAGCTTTAGCCTTTTCTGATTTTTTCCAATTCTAATTATTGATTTTCTTCAGATTTCCTTTCTTCAAAAATTAAATTTGCTAATTCATGCACCAAATTAGGATCAGTTTTATATCAATAACATTCTGCAATAAGATCCATCATGTCTATAACAGGTAACTTCACTTTTCATTGCCCTAATTCAGAAGCAATTTGTCTCAAATCCTATTTTTTTTAGCAATTTAAACATTGTTAAATATTAAATTTCATTATTATCAAATACAGTCACGAATAGTTCTCAAAGAATTTAACATTTCAATTCTCAATAAAGTCAATAGTCAGTTTCAAAACAGCACATACCTCAATTTTTATCTCCTCTAGAATTTTAGATGCTTAGGTCGCCTCCCACTCGATGAACCACAATGTTTAAGCTCAGTGATTTTCACTCAAATATATTTCTTCAATTAAAGTTACACACCTCTAAATGAACTGCAGTTTTCATTGCTCTGCTCGACTCTTTGATGAAGTCTACGGATACACTGAAACACTAAGCGATAGAGGGCGCTTTACATTCACATACACTGAAAACACGTCATATTGAGATGTTTTATGTAAGTTTTAGACACAGAAAATCAATTTTACACAGTAAAAGATGCTCAAAATGATCATTGGCACAAGGTAATAAGCAAGTGAGATATCCATCACATTGGAGAGCAGTATGTCACCACCTGTGGCAGTCAGTCTTTGTTGAATGGCATGTTTCAGTTCCATCACAGTGGTTGCAAAGGCATGGTACACGCAAAACTAAATATCTCCCAAACCAAATATCTACCAAGTTGAATTCTGGAGATTCTGTGAGCAATGGAATCTTAAAACCGTAATTAATACTTAGTCTTTAATAAAAGATTTCAATGGGAACATCTTCACCTCACATGCTAGGTGAGGTGGGGCACCATCCTGCAAGAAGGTATCAATAGGTAACGAACATCTTTTCTGCAATGCATGTACAATGTGGTCATGCAAAAGCGTAAGATGGCCTGCTGCAGTGCATACACAGATTTTCCTGCTGGAGAAAGGACTAGGCTCTTCAAAAAAGAAAGGACCCAGAATAAAAGTGGTGAAACCACACTAAACAGACCCATGAAAAGAATTCTGTAGCTGCTGTGGTACTCATGAGGATAAGATGACATCCAGAGACAACTGTATCATTCGCGTCACCATGCAGTGAAAAGTGGGCTTCATCTATCCACATGGCGTTCAGCAACCATTGGTGGTTACATTCCATTTGTGACAGAGCCCATGTAGAAATGGTGGACAAAACTTTGCTATCTTCCAGTAATAACTGGTTAAGTGCCTAGAATTTGTAAGGATACAGATTGAATAGTCCATGCAGGATACCTGCGATCCTTCAAACTAATTTCCTCAAAACGTCATTTAACTCCATATCCCAAAGGCTTTTTCCTTTGCTTTCTCTACAAAAATTTCCCCACAACTGCATAAGTAGTGAATAAAACAGCAATTTTACCCAAATATAAATTTTCTATGTAATTAATTATCTAGAAAAGCACCCACTTTCATTAATCCTCTTGAAATTCTTCAACTCTCAACTCCTATTATACAGAGCAATAAATGTCCCTTTATCTTACCAATTACATATAGTTATTTTTACTCCTCACTTACAAAAATAAAAGGTTGCCTCTCAAGACTAAAATATATATTTAGAAGGAAAAAAATGACATAGAATTTGAAACAAGAAAATACTCATGCAGGCTAAAAATGCACCTTTTTCAACATATGTAAAACAAATATGTTCCCCCTCCCCTTTCTAATGAGCTGCATATTGACAACTAAGCCTTTCAGACCTGGGAAGTCCCCAAATGTGAGAGCCATCTCATGGTGACACCATCTAGTGGTGTTTCTCACAACCAAATTTGGACACTTGAATAAAACAAATATACAAGTTTTCAAAAATACAATAGGAAGACTCAGTTTGTATTCATATTTCTTTTAGGAATTAGTGTAATACTTTAAAATGTCCTTTAAAAATTTTTTTTTTCAAAATCTAGACAATCTAACTAATTATGAAATTTAGCATAATCCAATTACGAAAAGAAAACATTCCTTCTCAGAACGTAGTAAGCACAACTTTCATATAATGTTTAAAAAGGTTAAAAATTTTTTGAAAAAGTAGTAAAACCACATTTTAAATGTCTTTCTGTGACTTTAACAATTCCTACATAGTAGAAAATTTAACAATGATTTCACTATTCTAATTTTAATATGAAGCTTTCATCTGAATAAAACTAAAATTGACCTTCAAAAAATATTTTTTATCAGATAAAAAATGTCTGTATAAATTAGATAATATATTAATTAAAAACTGCCAATATTTAATAGGCAAACAAGGTTTAAAACAGGTTGACAACTTTGTAGCTGTTGTGTGCACCAAAGCAATCTGCTAATACCATTTGGGGTGTCTCCCTGTAGAAAGTATTTGAAAGAACTCGATTCCCATAATAATGTACCCAGAGTTAGAGGAATTATAGGTCAAGAATACAGATTTAGAGTTTTATTACATATTAATTATGCATCATAAAATATTTACAAATAAATTTTAACAAAAATACAACAAAGAAAAATTTAAATTGTGAATTTATAGTGTATTTTAAACATGTTTATTAAAATATGAAATAAACATATATATATATATATATATAATGTAAGTGTTCCTTCAATACAAGTTAAAAGAATAATTTTTTAATGGGAACCTTATCCCTGCAACACTGCTTTTATATCGCAAAATTAGGGCTACAATTTGCGACTTAATCTGACACTTCTGAACATTCAGTTGTTAAACAACTTCACAGATTTAAAGTAATTTTCATTAGAGAAAAGATTGCTCAAACAGAAATAAATAACTAAAAGCAGAAAGCATAGTACATGCAATTTTCTTCACACTTAAATCTCTTCAGCAATGACATCCAAAAACTTATCCGTTTACTTCTTTACTCCATTACTTATCTTCCAGATTTTTTCGAATTCTGTTAAGTTTGCTTTCCATTATTCTGAAGATGTTAGTTCAAACTCCATTTCAAAATTACCCCCCACTTAAAAATTGAAAAATTTGTAGATTAGTGGAGTGCCACTGAGAATTGGACTGCATGCTAAATCTGGCACAAATGCCATAGGTTGATGATGTCTCATTTAAAACTTTGAAAAATTTACATATATACAAGTCTGTTTTAAATACAACTTATAACAATATAACTTATGCGCAAGGGATTGAATACTTTTACTTTTCATTAAATTTTATTCTATTCTATATTGATTCAATTTCTTCCAGAATGCCCATATTCATTTTCTAAAGTTTATGTACATAGATAACTGAAAACAACAGCATTTTCCAATTTCTTCTATAAGTTTTCATGTTATGAAAACAGATGAGACTAGGTGGAAGTGATAGTATAGCTTAGAGAAATGCACTACATGAGAAATTGAAGTTTCAAACAAATCTTAATTTGAATAGATTTATGCTCAAATGTGCTTTATGATGGTTGTAAATTCTTTTTACCTACCTCTAATTACATTTATTCTGTTGAACTCAAGTTAATAGTAACTTATTTTTCTGAAACGAACATAATCCATTAATAAAAGAAAGTAGGAAACTTAAGTTTTTTGAATGAACTTGGGACCTTTCACATAAAAATGAATCAACAAGGTTTCCACAAACACAGTTACATTTGATTCTCTTGAAAGAAAGCAATTACTGAGACAATTAAGAATTTAAAGAGGTATTCCACAAGATTTTTCATACTGAAAACATTTAAGAGCAATGCAACAGATATAGCATAAAATAAGCATAAACAGCTTAACATGGAGAAGCTTTAAAGGGGGAAAAATAGATCCAAATTCTAGTTAGTTATTTTGATTTGATGCTTTGCACACGAGATTAAGAAATGAAATTGGAAATGAGTTATGCAAAACTGGTGCTTTAAAAAAATGTTAATCTACATAATAAGAATTAAAAATTTTCCAAATCCCTGCAAATTTACCACAATTTAAACTCTTATCAACAAAGATATTTGATAATTGCTTCATAAGCTGCAAGCATGACAGCTGAAAGAAATGACTACGTGGAAAACTGCTATTGATAACTTAGTTATAAAGTAATCCAAAAAGAGGTTTCCCTTGAAGTACTAATACTAATTAAATAAGATCAACTATGTTTATTTAATTTTAATGAAAACATTTCAAAATGAAAATACACTAACTTTGATTTATTATACTCAAACTCAATATGTAGACAATCCTCTATGCCAACTTCCATTTTAATACTTGAGTTGATTTCTGGATAGGATGATAAAGTATGCACGATTATTTCAGTTTCTTTCACTATGTCAGAAATTCTTCGAACAATCGTCACACGAAGGAAATACCTAAAAGACACTTTTATATACTTAAGGCATCAATTTTTCACCAGTATTAAATGTTTCATATTTATTGCTCTTACCTTAATCGTACATTAGCCCCGGTATATGATTCGTAAGGTTTTTCAACATTGACAAATTCAAAAGCATAAGTAATATTCTGGCTGAGTTCTCCTGGCCTAGCCAAATCTTTCACCAAGGAAGTGAATTCATGATGATTTCCCTTATCATAATAAAGCTCTGGAAAAAGTCATCTTTGAATTAATGATATAATCAAAGAATAAAACATTCATCTAGAAAAAAGTATCAAAACAAAAAGTAGTCCAGCTGTTTAAGGTAGCTTTCACAGGAAAATGTTAAACAAAAAAAAAGTTAAAGTCTTATATTTTTTGTATAATACAAGCAAATTTATCAGAGAAAATACAAAAATTAAACATAAATTTACCAATTTGCCCCAGAAACTCCACTTTGATCCCTTGGTGTTCCAACTTAGTTCCAGGCTTTTTTAATGTCACATTAACCTAAATTAAATTGAAACTGCCAAAAAACAATTCAACACTTCACACTAACACAATAAAATAGCAATTCTTATTTAAATGATACATTGTAAATTATAACATATCTGACAACTCCAGAAAATGACAAAGCATAATTTAAAACATGATTAGCATTTTAAGGGAACTTTTAAAATAAGTGTGAACATTTCAAGCAGATTCTTAAAATAATATGAATTTCATTAAATGAATGAAGTACAAATGCACACCTACAAATCAGTAAGCATGCTAATGAAATAATAAACTTCATGAATTTTTTAAAAACCTTAATGGGAAATTCTATGGTTTTCATCTACTTATTTTATCTAAAGGGAAAGCTGAAAAATGTAAATCTTAAGCTGAAACTGTTGGCAAGAATGCTACCTATAATTTCTCAATGTAGCAAACTACTATTCAGAAGGAAAAAAACTTTCATAGACCATAGGTTCCCAACCTTTTTTGAACAGCCCCTTCCCCCTTTTCTAGTGAATATTTCAATACTGTCCCATTTTCTAGTGAATATTTCAATACTGCCCCCTCCCACTCTAGAGAAACAAGAATGCATATAATACATGGTGAAAACAAGAGTTAAATTCTAAAAATATTCTATTACTAATGGAATATATTTTAAAAAATTTTTAAGCTCCAATATTTTTACTTGCGAATCTGAAATAGCTATTGCCACAAATATATTTAAAAATGTGTAATATTATATATTTTAGTCATAGATAGGATATTGTTGGAATTGAAATGCTACTGAATTTCTTCATTTAAGAGTGGAATAAAAGTTTTAGCTTACTTGTTATAAAGACAGGCAGAGGTTTTGATGATACAAAGTAAGTCATAATAAACTAATGCTTTCAAAAGAAATATAAATTGACAAATTCAGACTTAAAAGAATCACATTAATTCCTGGTTAACAATTATGTTTCTTGGATAATATACGTAATGAAATGCATTGGACGAAACATTCATCCTCCTGCTCACAGATAAAGGCAACACTAGAAATGATTTAAATATATATAATCAACATAAGATAAACAATATTAAAGTATACTTTTGTTAGTACATAATCAGCACGTTTTTTCAGTCTTTTTTAGATTATATTTGGTTAATCTGCCTAAACCCCTCCATGCCATCTCAATGCCCCTTAATTTTGTCTGGGTCTTTTACTGCCCCCCCCCCTCGAAAGCCTCAAACACCCGAGGGCATTATCGTCCTCGTTGAGAACCTAAGTCATACTATTTCACTCATTTTCTTGTTCGAACATCAATCAGATCTCATTTCAGAGCCGAGCTCTTTTCTTTATACACTAACAAGTTTTTTATCATTAACTAACATTAACCGAGAAAAAGGCCATGTAGAGCATAAAATCGCCAAAGGCTCACAAAATTTTCTATGATCTTGTCAGTACTTACCGATTTGAGTCTTTATGGTACCTAAAATACTTTTGTCACACCTCTCCCTTTTTGAGGAGTGGCAGTCATTTCTTAGAAGCTTGAGTTATTTGGGATGACTGAGTTCCCTGCATGTGTGATAATTGCTTCAGAAACTTTTCTCCAAGTAGTCTGTATTGTTTTTCTGTGAATGACTTAGTTTTAATTGCTGTGTTTTACTGCCCATTATGGCTCAAAACATAAACATTACCAGAACATGCACAAAAAAAAAAAAAAAAATGGGGCATATTGCTATCTCTATTAGATGAAGTTGAAACTTCAGAAGAAATTGATCAGGCTAGTGAACTTTATTAAACATCAGATAGTTAAGATAGGGAAAGTAAATTTGAGCAAAATGATGAAGATGAAATGTTTGAGTCAGAAGGTAACATCTTTGTTAGCATAAATAAAACAGTTTGGAAGAAAAAGTTAAATCATAATCCTCTGTCAAAGGAACTTTTATAGAAGAAACTAACCCCCATACATTAAATCTGAAAAAGCTATAATTCCAGGCAAATACATTAAAACTAAATAAAGATACTCATAAAATCATATTTGTATTTTTAAAAACGTGACAGTTTCATGTGTACTTATGAAATCAAAATGTGTTTTGCTATCCATCTTGTATCTCGATGCAACTCGTAAAAATAGTACTGATAAAATTCTGTTTTATGAAGTAACGAAAGATGGAGTAGATACTGTTGATGAAATGTCAACACTACATTCTACAGTCTGCAAGAATAACAGATGGTCAATTGTAACCTTTTTTCTCAAATACTAAAGAAAATTGAAAACTCCTTAAAGTAAGCACAAGAACAATTTCTCTTTATTAAACTATTTATAATAGTTGTGAATTTTCTATGTACAAGACAAAGAATTATTTTTAAAAAACTGACTGGAGTAACTGTGATGTCTAGCATTAAAGCAGAGCACAGTGTCTCCCTCCCAGCTTAAGCAAGCATTACAAGTCATCCATACGCACACAGTCACATTTTAAACTAGAATGAAATAATATATTCAGGGTTAAGTCATTGATCCCACTCTTGTTCATTCCTACTGCCATAATTGTTACAATTGCATTAATATAAATGGGGTAGGAGGAAAGAACATACAATATTTTTACCACCTGAATGATACTACAAGTTAACAAGAAACCACCCAAATCAAATAAAAAGAGCTCTTCTACAGATAATATAACATAAAACAAAAGGCTAGGTAAGGCTATTTGTCAGTGTATGTGGCTCATTTCTGTTCTCTCTTGTATTCCTATATACTAATTATCAATTAAATACAACAGGAATGCTTTTCAAAATAAATAATGAAAAGAGATATCACTAAGTGTACCGGCACCAAAACAAATGAGAACACATAGTAGGTACTTAGATTTAATTTTTTTATTAGTCTCTGAAAATGAACATAAATCTCATTTAAAGCTAGTATTTGATCACTTAAAAATATGACCAGCAGGTAAATGCCTCAAAATCAACTTTTGAAGTACCTTAAATGTAGAATTTTAGATATTTGATTATTAAAAAAAGGACCTAAGTCACTTCCAGAGAAAGTGGATGCAATTTTGTCCAACAAATTCCTCGAAACAATTTAATTTCCAAACTTTCTTTTTGGTCTCATTAACTTTTACAGACATTTTAAAGATGTGGCTAAAGATAGAACTATTCATGAATATTTAAAAGGTTAAAAAAAGAATTAGCTTTACAAACAGCTTTAACTATTTAATGGAAAAAAAATTTATTATAAGATTTACACAGAATGTAGATAGAACTTCAAAATTTTGAATACATATGTAATAGATTTTCTATGCAACTTCCCTTGGCCACACAGACATGGAATGATATTCCAAAAGATATCAGACAATAGGTCAAAGCATGTATAAATTGCCAGAATAACAATTTTACATAACATACCCAGTTACAGTATGACAAATATAACCTAATGAAAGATTTAATAAGGTACACAGACATTATCAATCCCCTTAAACCATTTTATAGGAAAATATTGCTTTACATGTTGGATAAAAGCAATTCCTCTTCAGAATAGAGTTCAACCTGTTTTTGTGCAGAAATTAGGAACTGCATAAAAAGCACACAAAAAAATATTCAAAAATTTCATAAATTCTTACATATAACAAATTCGTCGAAATACTACAGAAATTTTTTATGCAGTGGAGAGGGACTGCATAAAAAAAAAGTCGCACTTAGGTAATATGCAAATTATTTGTGAAATTTATTAGAAAGTATTTCCATAGCAAAATAAATAATTAAATTACGCATGGAAACATTTAGTTTCTCATTGCATACATGGAGAAATTTTCAAAATGCACATGCATAATTTGCTGCTACTCAGCGTAATCCAAAGCACTTATCTTCCTGTGATGAATAAGTTCAAAATCCCTTTCGTCACTTGAAGATACAATTTCAATTGATTTATTTTTTGGCACCATAAAGTAAGAGATTGCTCTCAAAGAATCCAGTTCTTGTCCAACTTTATAATCTATAAAATTATTGATAATGTCACTGTCATTGAAAGTTTCATCTTCAATCAAGCACGAGTTGTTGGTGCGTTGAGAGAAAGCAACTGAACATGCATAATTGGGAGACTGTTTATAACAAATAAACATAGCATTTTGAAGTGTATATATGTACATTGCAGAGGCATAACATACACCCCTGCAATGCCCACCTAGCAAGAGGGAGGGGCTCAGGACTCTAGGGGACCTAAGGCCTAACTAACGCCAAGTACGTATCTACCCAATTAATATAATATTAACAAAGGGCAAGAGAGTCATTACATTACAGTCATTCAAAATCCTAATGATGAGAGATTAAAGCTCGAAATAGATAGGCACTCTGGTCCCCCCCCCCTCCCAATGACTATAAAATATTAAAGGAAAACCTGACTTTACAGGAAGGCCCTAACATAATCCACATGGCCACAGGTACATTGATAGAAAACATTTCAGCAGCGCCAAAGCTGTTGAAATTCATATATCATAAAAAAAAATCGGACAGAAAAAATTCACAAAAATAAAATTGGATAAAAAAGGATCCCACAAAGACAGGTTCTATTGTATAACAGATATGCAGTAGCAAAAGTTTATTATAATGATTGGATTTTACATTTAGGTGTCCCCTATCCTGTAATCATGGATCAAAGCACCTAATTTAAATCTAAAGTTTTCAATAATTTCAACCCTGTTTGTGGATTTAAATTTAGCAGTATTATACATCATACAATCCTCAGAGTAACTATAAAATTGAATGTTCTCATCAAACTTTGAAAAAACAGAAATAAGTGTTTATTATTTCATTAAATGGGCACACATTGCTTACAGTATTACGCCTTTGTTCAGTTTTACATACTGATACCAACTACTCCAATGCATAAATAGTTAAGATAAATCGATCAAGTTACTTGGGGAATTTTTTGAGGAACCAATTACCAGAACAGAAACACTTGCAAAAAACCTTCAAAAGCAGGTGGAAAAACTTAAACAACTTCAAACTCATTTGAAATCCCATGGGAAAGTTTTTGTTCATAAAGACCTGAATAGTTATATACATCTATATGCAGAATGATCACATGGAAAAATAATTTGAGCCTATTTATGATGGACCTCTTTTAATGGTAATAAGAAATGACAAGTACTAACATATAAATTCAACGCAAGGATAAGTATTTTGATAGAATAAAGTCTACATATTTGTTACCATGTGATGAAAATATTGGAAAAAGGAACTATTTTTCCTAATAAAGCAATTGCCTTGCTATCAATTCCAATACCAAAAACAGAAGATTAAGGTCCTTAACCTCTTAGTTAAAGTTAGTTTTAAAGTTTTTGTAATGTTGATGGTTATAGTTCTGTTATGATTGTATGTGAATGAATAAACAAGTGGTTAAAAGTACTGGAAATATAAATCACAATTTTAATAAATTTTGTCTAATATTTGAATGAAACACCTTTTAGGTGAGAAAAATTCAAGAAAATTAAGTAGGGGTGTATTCCAAATAAGTAATCTAACTGTAAGGCTTTACAAATGAGACAATTGTTCTGTGACCCAACCTCTACCAATGGCAGAGAGTCATGGTCTGAAAAAGTTGATGGAAAGTGATGAGGGAGGTAGGATCGCATGATTCATTTTCAAAATACCTCGCCATAAGCGCACATGCACTGGTGCCCGAGCGATCTAATTTCAGTCAGTTTTAAAAATCCTCATCATTGAATTAATTGCCTGACTGATGAAGTGTTTGAGATATCCTCTCAGATTTCTTGTATTACATTTTCACTTTCAACTTGCAATGAGAGGTCAGGATGAAGAAGAGCTTTACTTTTCATGGAACTTCTGCATGCACACTGCTGCTTTATGTATTTATTCAGTTGATCCACATACCAACTACCTAAACCTAGTATCTACATCAGCTACACAGCAATTTAAGAGTTTGATAAATCTTTCTCATTGAAGAATATGTGCTTCTCTCTTCACAAGTTTGTGTTTATAAGGTACTTTATGATACAAGATAAATCCAAGTTCTTGTTCAGCAGATATTTTTGTACAAGTGTTTTTAATATTCTAATGGATGAGTTTTTTTTTGCACAATACCATACCAATATGCAAAATAAAGGTGCAACAGTAAACTTTTTGCCAGGAGTGACTTTTTGAAACTAACTAAGTCATATGAAGTAGGGCTCATAGCAGGTAGTTAAAGTATTTTTCAGCCCCTTAATGTTCAATGTAAATGTCCCTACTTCCATTTGCACATTGAGTTCAGGTATGAACGAGTACAAATTGTTTATAGGAAGACATTAGCAGCATCTCAGAATCCAAGGAAGCTGTCTTTGATCAGAACTTTGACAGAAGAGATACTTTAAGAATGGGACTAGTGTTAGTATTTATGAAATTTCCTGGCCTGAGTTTTATCAAATGCACTGGTTCTGTAGTAGAAAGATATTGCACAGTTTATCCTTGGTGGCCTAATTAAACAAAATGATTCTTACCTTTGAATGGAATTGCTTTAGTGACTATTCAACACTACATTGTAGCAATGCTGCCATGTTGCAAAAGAAGATTTTCAATGGTTCAAAAAGTGAGGTTAAGACTTGTGTCTTGGTGGTCACACTTGTGGCGAACTCCTTTGTTCCATGTTTTCAATAGCTTGTTTGCATTTCTAATATAAGCCATGTCCGAGTCTAAGCTAATTCACGTTTTAATTAAAATTGCAATGCAGCTAACAGTATTTAGCTAAAGAAAGATTCCAAATACTTAAAAATGCATTTCCAAATATTTTAAATGTAACAAGCTTGTTTACATGACATATCTTTGATTTGAAAATATTCTTATAGTCAAAATCAAATTTAAGGTAGAGATAGTGTGTTTTTGCGGTGACAATTTTTATGCAAACAAAAATTAAACACATACTTAATGAACAGACAAGCTTACTTTGCCAGATACAGATTCTCCATCATAAAAGACATAATGCCGTTCTTTCTTTCCTTCTTCTGTTTTAATATCTGCCATTTTCCGTGAATCAGCTCCATCAAGAATTATATCGATATCTGCAGTTTGCCCAAATCCAAAGATACTCTGAAAAATTTAACCAATATTAACTCAATAATTCATTCAATTTGAAATAGTATAAAATATATATGAATATTTTATAATTTGAGAAATAAAGTTCTAGAATACAATTTGAAAACATTTTGTACAGGTGATGTGATTCAGATTACATGAAATAATAACTCCAATGCATATAGTAAAATTCAGTACACTAAAGCAATGCTCCCTGATATTTACGGTCAAAATTTGTAATTTTACCGTGACTCATTGAAGAGGGTGGGACATTGATTGCTAGTATTTTAGATTGCTTTGATTTATTAATCTTCATTTAACTGCATTTAAACATACCTTTGATAGAAAACAGTTTCACCAGAAAATGAATATAAAATGAAGTCATGCAAACCCAAGAGAAATACACCACAGTAAATAAAATAGAAATAATTTCATGTTTCTTGGGCTTCTCGATATCATTTGATTTACAGACCGGGGACCACTGCACTAAAGAATAAAATTTTTGTGTAGAAAAAAAAAGTGTACAGATTTAAACCTCGGATATTTCAGATTTTCAATTCAATAAATAACTAATTTGTCATTGAAAAGATAAATACCAGGATAATCCCTGAAAAATTATTCAAAGATTTTAGAATATTCAATATGTATGGTACATTAGCATCCACAGTTTAAAATTGAAAACAGTACATATTAGCACAACTTCAATTTTGTAATAAAACTTTATACTATACTAATAACTTACACATTGAAAAATATAAAAAAAATTGTTACACTTGCAAGAAATTACTATCAATATTCCAATGTATAAAATTGTTAAAGTTGAACTCATACCATTAAAATATGTTGCTTTTGATTTTAAATTTTCAGTATAAAGCAGTTTACAACTGATATTCTACTAAAAATTAACTGAAGGGAAAAAGCATAAAGATTTTCAATAAAAAAAAAATCTCTAAGACATACTAAATCAAAGGCATTAAAAACTGTAAAACACTATGCTACTTTTAAAAAGAAACAAACTTTTCATTCATTAGAAAGAGGAAATGATTTAGCATTGGTATTTATCTTCATTATTTATGAGTCATGAAACTTCAATTTTCAATAAATAACAGTAATCCAAAGACAAAGCTGTTATTTCAAAGATGTTAGACCACAAAAAGTCCTCAAAGTTGAAAAGTCTCAGTTTTGATGCTGGAGGAGACTACTTTGAACATTCCTAAAAATTTTGTAAGCATAACTTAGTTGTATCTGAAAAATTTCAGAATGACCCTCATACCCAATACCAACAGGTCAATGACTAAAATAATTACTCATCACCTTGACTGCCAGTTATGACAAATGTTTGTGTGAGCCATAAACTAAAAAAAGGGCACACTTCATATTAATATTTACCATGTAAAAAAATTCCCGAATTTTTTTATTCATTACAATAAAACCAAATGGAACAAAAAAATGCTTTTATGACATAATGTAAAAACAGGCAGATGACATTATCATGGATTACTTCACCATTAACTAGAATATTTTCATTTATTTATATAAAGTTAAAGTCAGGAAACACTCAGAAAAATTTAAGTTTGGCTACACCTTTTCTGAGATTTAAATGCTCCATTAACAATATATGCATTTTTAAATAATAAAAGTATGGAGGAAAAATAAGTAGGTAACATGGAAAAGTAAGAACATTTTCAAAAAGAAACCATAAACTTACATACAGAAAAGACTGAAAAATTATTCAAACATTCCTTTCTTCTAAAACCCATGAGGAGCACTTCTGGACACATTTGCATAATTTGAAAGCTGTTATACTGTAAACTTATTACTAAAAAATGCAATTCATTATTATTCACGCTATTGACTGATTTCCTATTTTAATTACTTGTCAAGAATACCAAATAAAAAGCACAAAATGTATAAAACAAGATATCAATCATTGGCATGGACAAATAATTTTAGCGCATTTTTCACATGTTGTATTTTACAATAATGCAACTAATGAACTTTTTACTAACAGAAAGTAGTGTACTGTACCACTAATCTAAATGTACTACTATTGAGCAGAAAAAAAAATGACAAATAATTTACTAGGTAAAATTTGAGAAAATTTTGTCATAAACTAGCGAAATTCAGGAAAACTATGGGAAAATTTAAATATGATTCGGCTCATCTAGGAGCATGTTCTCCATTTTTTACTCGGCAGGCATTTGGTGGCATCGGGCATCGAACCCAGGCCTTCCGGTCTGGAGCCCAATGCTCTAACCACTAGGGTACTCACGGCCCTTGAAACACTTATAAAAATAATAATGATACAAACTGAAATTAGAAACCCCCAGGTTTATACATATAACATCTAATTTTTTCTCAGTTCTAAGTAGGTGCAATTTAGAAAGTTTGATTTTTATTACATGACTTGAAATTATTTTACTATAGTATTATAATGCATTTTGTAATATATATATCATAGATAAATTCAGTTATATTTGCAATACTTGTCTTCGGAATACTTGAACTCAATAAAGTCTCATTGTAATATCAGCTGAAAAAAGGCTGATTTTAAGTCATATAATTTTCAGTAGCATTCCACCTATTCCAAATATTGTCTTTTAGTAAATCAAGAATGTTTTGATCCCGGTAATTTCTCAATAGAGAAAAATTAAAGAAAAAAAAAGCTTCTAAGGTTTTTAACTATGTGTAAAAACACAAATATTGCTCTTTAAAAAATAAAAACCTCAAAACATAACAGAAGATAAACGATTTTAGTAGTAAAAGTAAGAGTTAATAGCCATTTCACTGAGCAAACCAATTATTCTCCCAAATATCTCTCTTTATATACAAAAAAAGTATTTCATGTGATGCTGTAATAAATTTATTTCAAGGTTTTTTCAGGTGAAGTTAAAAGAAACTACGTCTTTTTTACAGAATGGAACAAGCTCACAATTTGGACAAATTTACATTTATGATAGGGAGGCTTTGCATGAACGTGTAAAAATAGTTAAACATGACGATGTGTTACAAATTTTACAGCCAATTATGAATAAAAATCCATATGAACTACATAACACAAGGAAACTACAGTTTTACAATTTGAGCTGTGATAGAATTGCATAATTTGTACAATGTGAGTTGGTCCGCCATTAGGCAGATAAGGGAGGGGACAGTACCTCCTTCCAGTTTTTAATTAATTAAACTTTTAAGAATGGAAAAGTGCTTTAAAATGATTGCTAAACTAATCACGCTCTCTAAACTGTCAAATACTGAGATAGTTAACTCTCAGAAAACTTCAAATATATTAAAAACTGATTGGTTATCAGACTCCCTTATCCTTTTCAATAGAATTTTTGCTATTTCTGGTGGGTGCAGTAGCTTAGTGGTTATGGTCACTTCATGTCTGGAGTGTCATGGACTCAAATCCTGTTGCCACTAAGGACCCTCCGTGTAGATGAGGCCATTCCTCCAATTTATGTGGTAGTTAGGAAAGAGGGATGCCAGCTCAGGTGTCATTCTCGTTACTCGACCGAGGTTGAACATTATGAGGTTTGTGATCAATAGCCCTCTTGTTGCTTTATAGAGCGATGTTAATCTCTTTCTTTTGCTAATCCTGCTCCAGGCACATAAATTACTTTAATAAACCCTGTAAAAATTCTGATTTATAAAGTTAATTTTTTATCTTCAAAATTTACCTATCTAATAATGATTGAATTTTTTTCCTAATGGGAAATTTTAAGAGTGCAGTTCATTTGGACATAGCTACTTTAATTTCGGAAAGGACTTCCTTTCCTAATACAAAAACAGCTTATTTTTGAGATCTGTGCATAATTCTCTGTTTTGAGAATTTTTTATTCTGCTTATGTGATCCATTAGCACATAGTAGTAATTACTTAACAATTATATTAAAATTTTCCATTACATTAAAACTGTTAAAATGTAATTTTATAGCAAAAACATGAAGAAAAATTACATTTTCAAAACATTCTCTTTTCATGGAAAATACTTCTATGTAATATTTTTTCTATGTATATATAGTTAGGATTTTTCTTTACAGAGTCTGAATTAAGATTTTTGAAGCATTCACATTTTTAGAGTTACTATTGAAATAACAACCTGGCTTCTTCATAAAAATTTTGCTACTTTATTTATACAAGTCCACTTCTAAATTATATCTTCTAAAAAGTCCAGTTGAGGTAGGGATTCTTGGGAGCTTCCCAAATCGAATAACAAAAACAACTTTCATAACATCAAGAATTATTTTGAAGATTGTAGGAATTTAGATATCTATAATAATAATATTTATGATAAATTTTACATTTCGCCATATTGACATCAATAGGAATATTGTAAAGTTTTCATATGCAAGAGTATATTTTTTAAATTCTGGATTATTTTAGGGCCCCGGTGCATAGCATCCATTGACGACACCACTCCCTGCAGAAATTAGCTTTAAGAGCTTTCAGTCCAGAACCCACCTGTTGCTATTAGTCAAATTGATGAATTTCAGTGCCTCAACATCAAATGACAGTTATACGTAGAATTCGTTAGTGGAATTCCTGTTTCCATGTGGAAACTTCACCTTCTATCTCGAGCTTTGAGTTTGTCGCAAAACAAATTTGGCTTTGACTTAGCCCATATTGCATTAAAATATTAAAAAGAAAAATTTGAAGTAGTAAAAGTGTATTTAAAATTTAAAGTAAACTGTAAAAAATTCAAAAAATTAAACTTTGAAATAATAGTATGACAGGAAAAATATAAGAAATTAATGAAAGCACTGGAATTTTAATAAAGCTTTTTCTATGTTCAACATTGTGCGCCTCGGGAATCTGAAACGCTTGCATGAGGAACTTGTCTAGTTGAAATGACAATTCCCCAAATCTTTCACTAAGAAAGTATTATGCACCCCACAATAACTCCTATCAGTTCCTAAAATAGGAAGCCCAGTGGCTGAATGGTTAGTGCATCGTGCTTCCACACCACAGGTCCGAGGTTCAAACCCCGGGCTGGGCAAGGTTGACTCAGCCTTTCATCCCATCAGTGGGTCGATAAAATGAGAACCAAGCTTACTTGGGGACCAAACACTGGGGGTTTTGCTTCAGGCTGACCACCTGATCGGAACATCTGCTCATGCACCCCAGCGCCCAATGGTCATGTATACTGAGATGGGCACAGTAGGCCTTGGCCCTCATGGGCTGTTGCACCACTGAGTTTGAGAGAGTTCCTAAAATAGATTCCAATCGCTTCTCCCTAAAATAAACAGCTATCCTGTTCATGCATTTCTCCCTTCCCTTGTCAACCGATCTCAAGGTCACTTGAACGTTTCGTCTTGGAAACAAATTGTCAAAACTTCTTTCATTCCAACGAAGAGAGTCCCCTCCCTAACAATGACGTGATCTCATGGCATAATCTAGGGTTAATTTAATTCTCTTACCCTCCCCCTATAATATAAAAAAAGCAGAATTAGTGTTTCTGAAGTCATTAAAATCATTATTCATGTAGCAAAATATTCTTTTTCGTAAAATAAAGTATAATTAATGTGTATTTAAGCAGTTTATGCTCAATTTTCTTCTAAAGTAATGTTTTAAAAGTTTTGTACGTAGATTGCATACACGTGGCACCATCTGCAGTCATTACAATAAAGCTTGTCAAACATAGCGTCTGAGCATTTTGGAAGCAAAGATATATGTATTCTTCATAATTTCAAAATTTTCTAGACTCTTTCTGACATTTTTACATTTCATGGTGGATTTATATGAGTAATTTACGTTCTCAACAAAAGTTTCATATCCAAATAATGTGATTTCATTAAGTTAAAGTACCCTAACCTTTTCAGTACATTTAGAAGTCCCCCTTAAGTAGTGAAGACAACACCTGAACTTTAATATATATTATGTAATTATTTTATTAATAATATAAAAATACAATAATTAGAATGTGTAATAATCATATAATATATGTTAGTTGTAATAATTGTTATTTTATAAATATTATTACATGTGTTATTTATTTATAATTATTTTATTTATTTCTAAGTATTATGTTATTTATTTATTATAATTATGTTATTTATTTACAATTATTATTTTGTTGTTTTTTATAATTATGTTAAATGAGTATTCTTATATCTGTACGATTCTTATTATATTACAATAGGATGATTATTCTTTTTTTATAAAATCTATTAAATTATATTACGTGATTATTATTATATAAAATAATAAAAAGTAATACCATATGAATATCTAATAATTATAACTATTTAGTATTATATGAATATTACATATATATATGTAATAATTTCTATAACATTATATTACAAGATTATTGTGTACTGCATAATGTGACTATTAGCAAATATGATTTTTTTATAATATTGATATTAATTATTTATTGATCTTGGTTAGTCTCAATCTATTCCTAAATTCTTCATTTGAAATCAATTTTAATGTTTTTCAAAACAGTACTTTAAAATTATTTTCCTGACGAGTCTTTCCGCTAGGCCGCCATCTTGAATTTCATTCCAACGGCATTTGCTGCTTGGTGTGATCTTTTATCACGCCAAACGGCGTTTGGCGCCGTGCCCCGTGATATCAAACTAGTTCCGCTTTTTTATATTATATTATAAGTAAAATAATTAGATAATATATATTAAAATTAATAATGAACATCAATTAAAAAGTGCCAAAAACTTGCAATATCCCCGAAATAGCGAGTTCTCTACAATGAATTTAATCGAACAAGGAATGCTTAGAAATGTTTTCAAAAAGTAAAATAAAGCAGAAATGCATAATATACAGCAGTAATTAAAAGCACAGCTCTCATTCTTTAATTCCTCATTATTCACCAATGATAATAAAAGTATCGATATTCGAAAATAGCACAAAATACAAAAGAAATAGTAGCTTGAAGAACAATTGCAATAAAATGGTAAAATGTTTAAAGAAATTGAATTAAAATCTTGAAATTGATAGGGTTACTGAAGAAAAAAAAATAAAAATTGACTCTAATATACATTATCCCCATGGCAGCCACATCACCACATGATAAAAATATCAAGGTTACCATATTGGCGAACATAAACTTGGCATGTAGCCCTTGTATATCAAATTGGCAAAAAAAAATTTTATGCTTGCACACATTCATCAGCTACAGAGACCATAAGGTTAGCGAATAATTTTCCAAAATGTCACAAACAATAGCTATGTTATCCAATAAGATACATTTATTACAAATACAATGATGGAACAATTTGATGTACTGTATTGCAATTGGCTTCACAGTCTCTATAACTGATAAGTACCATATTTTTACATGCTTAACTGCATTATTTGTTTTCTTAAAGTCATTGATCATAGACAGTTTCCCTAATGATTACATGCACACGCAAGTATTACACTAGATAATTTTTTTTTACCACCTTATAAATTATCTTTGCATTACAATGTAGAAGAGATAGTTTATCTAGTAGGCTTTGACATAGTTTCCAGAAGTAAAATGATAACAAGTGAACAGACATTACATTAAAATCATAAAGGAAACTTTCTCTGCTCAAATATAATTGAACCCGTAAATGATCTCTATCTACATTGAAACTTGCAACAACACTTTAGGAAACAAGGCAAAAGTTTAAAATAGGTGGCTTCTTGGATTTGGAGATGTTTATCTAGATGCCAGAATGAATTTGGCTCTTCATTACTTTGGCTTTGCTTCACACCTATCACTACATATAGGTAGTTTGGCAATTAATTCTGGTTGCCAAAAAATTAACTTGCAAAGTGGCCACCTATTCTATACTTTAACTGAAAGCAACTTATTTTATGGTCTCACAATGTAGCCAAACAATATAGTTTTTATAACACCACAATTTTAATCTTGTACAAGTCATCTGTTTTAAACTCATCTCTCTTACTCAAGTGAGGATACAAGTCTTGCTTAGCTATTAGAACAGCACTATCTCCTACAAAAGTTTGTTACTGCTTGTATAAACAGTTAAACATAAAATATGCATACATGCATTTTTAAATTACAGTACAAAGCATAGATGCCTGTTTTGGTGTCATGCAATCCAAACTACATAATTATGTCCAATTAAAACAAAACTAGAAATTAATTCCTTCAACAGAATAGATTTACACCAATAATCTGATTAAAGGCTAATAACTAAGTTTGAAGGAAGTTTAAAATACATTTAATAAAATCATTACAAACCCATTATTTCAGCTTAAAATTCATCTAAACAAAATTATGACATCTTATCCAATTACTTCATTGTTTTCATACAAACAATTAACGTACATAAATATGAGCTTTAATCAAATTTAAAGTTGAGAATGCATTAAAATTCACACTTTTACAAAAATATCACCCTCTCGATAATTATAATCTTAATAAACCTATTATAATTCCAAAAAAATTTAATTTTGAATTTGAGAATTATCTTGCACTTCAAAACAAACAAAAATTCACCGAAACTAGATTAAACAAATCAGAAAATTCAAAACAAGTTTTTTTTCTAGTGTTTTTCAGTATAATCAGAACTACTTTGTCAAATTTACATCAGAAAGTTATAATCATGACCTGAAGAGTAAAAGTTAGGATTAAGGAAT
Organism: Trichonephila clavata; assembly: GCA_019973975.1. Classification (NCBI taxonomy): domain Eukaryota; kingdom Metazoa; phylum Arthropoda; class Arachnida; order Araneae; family Nephilidae; genus Trichonephila; species Trichonephila clavata. The sequence continues at coordinate 9,696 of BMAO01004036.1, read as the reverse complement.
AATGCACAATTAATCAAAAAAACAGACAAACTTAAATAGAGTTTGAAATACAAGACTAACAATTTCTTCAGTGAAAAGAATGGTCCCATTCTATACTTTAAATAACCTCGAGAAGTAAGCAGAGATAAGTTTTTATCTTTAAGTTCAAAACAGTACGATTTAATGAGTTAGGCGGCTGAATTTGCCTTTTATTTGTGTCTCAAGACAAGTTTATAAATATATGTAGGCAAAATGTAGAGGTGAATAAAACTATAATATTAGATATTTAAAAAACAATAACACTCGCACACAGTAATATATTCAATAATAAAATTAAAGGAAATGAATGACATACCATGTTTGCAAAGCAAAGATACAATAGTTAACAAAAGTAGGCGTATCAAAAAATTACAGTTTAAAATTAACAGTCTGAAAAAGTTTTAGTGTACATTCATATCGCTCCCTTGTGTTTTATTTTTTAACACATTTTAAGCCTGTATATCTAACAGGATTAAATTTCGCTTTTCCTAGTTCCAGTCTCGAATATGCGATCAACAATCTTAACACCTACTACAAGTCGTTAAATAGAGAGCACTTTTTTTACGTGAGTAAAGGGGAAGGAAAGAGAGGAAGGCCATTCTGCAGGGTTACAGAGCAAAGCAATTTTCTCGCCAATATCGGCGCTTGCTTTGAATACGATGCCAAACATTTCATTTTCTCCGTTGACGTAGACGTATTCGCACGGTATAAGCTGGCTTCCTGTCGAAAGCATATTGTGGATATATAAAAAAAACTATATATAACCATCTTTCGAAATTGCAAGTTCAAATACATGCTACAAATTCATTTGTTCAATATTTTTTAAATAAAAAGTTGAATTATGCAATTGCATGGTACGATTACGAGCAGAAAGCGCTCACATTATTGTTTGTGCTTGTTTTTTGAAGCTCCGGGTTTTTTACGAAAAGATATTGCATTAATTTAAATAATAAGATCACTCAATACCCAGAAATTCCAAAAGGTTATGAATAAGTATTTCAAATAAAACCAAGAATGATTTAGAAGTTATCTTTCAAAAATGTAATTATTGTAAGTTGAAAGGATAAGTAATTTGATACAGAATAAAAAGCGTTTTCTAAAGTGATTTGTGTGTGAAATGCTCCGCTCGCGTTAATGTCTTTAAATAAATGTCAAAGTCGGGTCGGAATTCAACACTTTAACGCAACATCCAATCAGGTTACTCCCTCTCGCTCCGCGGGAAAGGAGAGAAAACCTTACACCACTCACAATCACAACATGTCACGATAAGCTGCAACCTCATTGGGCGGTCAGTACAACCTCACTAAGCCCCTATTGGCGAGGGAATCTCATGTTAAACTCTAAGCTCTGATCATCAATAATTTTCTGTTTCCAAGTAAAGTTTCTGTTTTCACCTTATTTTCTTATTAATTGTAAATTTCAGGATGTCTTCAGAAACAGGGGCTTTTTCAAGCATCAAATTACGCCAAAAACGCCAAGCAGCGCGAGTATCATTCAAATGAGGCTGCCCGTCTGTTGGATCTTCTTATGTCTGACTGCGTCACTAAGTTAGAGTAAAAGAATTAGAAATTGTGGGCTTCCACCACAAAAAAGAGTTCGAAATACAATTAAACCTTTTAAATAGAATACATGAAAAAAATGAATTTTTAATATTTGTTTTGCGCTTATTTCAGGTTAGAAATTTTGAACTACTCTTTGAACAATATTTTGATTTTAGTTGAAAAGATTAAGATATAAGAAATTTGTTTGTATATTAAGGGCTAAAAAAGAGTTCCTTTACACATATAATTCTTTTTTTTTAAATAAAATTTCTAATTTTCTTTTGAAACTATTGGTATTTTTTTAAAAGTAAGGAGATCTCGTTATATTTAAACATGAAATAAAAATTGTTGAAATAGATTAAAATAGTATTAAATATATAAATAAACTTAAGTTTTAAAATTTTTTCTCTCTTATCTTTATTTATTATTACATACTATGTTTACTTTCTATAAATCTATTTATACATATAAATATATATATATTTACATTTTCTAGTTACTGTGTTTTTTCATACACTGTTATTTTTAATATTTTTACGATTAAACTTTTTTTTATAAATTATATATATTTATATGTTATTATTTCTAATATCTTCAAAAAACTATTTTTCACTACTCTTTATTTTAATGTTAAAAATTAATATTTGATTTACACAGATATGCTAATAAAATTTTAAAAAATGAAAAGCTTATTTTGACTGCAAAATTTATTTCAATAAAAAGTAATTAACAAATTTTTCTTCGTTTATTTTTTTTTAATTTTGAAGCTTTTTAGATAAAATATTAATAAAACTTCTCAGCTTATCTCAATTGTAAATTTTTCTATAATTCCCTTGAATCGAATTATGTATGTACTGCTAGTTTTTCTGAGCAGCTTGACCACTAGGCCATGGTAGCGTTGTGGTCAAGGTCACAAGCTCGTAGCTGGCGTATCATGAGTTTGAGCCTGGTACCGCTGAAAACCCGACGTGCAAAGAAGGCTGTTGCACTTTAAATATGTCGAGGGGTCAAATGTCCTCCCGTTGGTGTGGTGTGGAAGTTAGAAGAAGCAGGTGACAGCTGAGGAGTCGTCCTCATTACATGACCATGGTTCAAAATTATGAGAACCTTCACCAATAGCGCTCATGCGGCTTTATAGTGCGATGTAAATATAACTCTCTCTCTATTACTTCTTAAATAATGTTATTAAAAAATTTTACATTTGTTTTAGTTTAAAATTTGTTGATTGATATTTGATTATTGGAAATGCTATATCTGCACATTTTTAAGAGGAAGAGGATGGCGGAAGATGGTACATCCTTCCCTAACTGCCACACCACATTCACATCAAAGAGATAAGAGTCAAAATTAAATGTTATAATCCTTGCATTCGGTTTTTCAAAATTTATTTATACAAATACAAAATTAGCTTTAATGTTCTTCTTAAAAATGCAGCTATCTTTCTCATATAAGATTTGGGAATATTTCTAAAAAATTCTATGTTCAATTTTTTTTTTCTTTTCAAAAACTGCTGCAAAAAATATACGTTCGTGTGTTATATTTTTTCTCAAATTTTATTTTTAAAATTAATGGCATTGTAGTTTTTATTATTTAAATACATTTAAAATTGTTTATTTCATTTTTTTAGTTATATACTATGTAAAATAATTCATTTTTTAAGAGTATTGCTGGCTGCAAAAGCTGCATAAAAATTCAAATTTGGCAATAATTATCGAGCAATTGCCAAGTTAATTGATATTGTCAAATTTACTTCATTATTGAATTTTTTATGGAAGAATAATTGAGCTTCAGAATGAAGAAAACTAGCTTTCAAAGCTTGGAAAAAGAAAGAAGGAAAAATTTTTTCTATCACTTGAGAAAACTTATTATCAACAAGAAAATTGAATACAAGTGTTATTGAATTTCATTAGCTCAATATTTTTAAATAAAGAACATAATAAAAAGAAAGTTTATTAATTAATGAAGATGGACATCTTGACTTTATAATTTCAGACTAAACTTTAATTTCAATCAAGATAGTAAAGAATATTTTAATTCAATTGCAATAAAATCAAATCAATAGTTTGTTTTTCTATATAGATCAAACACAAATCCATTTATTTTGTTAAGAGGACACAGTACGATTGGCAAAATCGGTCAGAAAATCAAATTTAATTTTTTAGCTGAAATTATTATTTTTTTATTTTTTATTTTTCTATAACCTGACACAATTTGAAAGCTCTAAACTTAAAAAACACAGAATAAGGATAACTGTTGCGTTCGTTTTTATTCACATCCCTATGAAAATCAAAACTATAAAATTTACCTTATCTCGGAAAGATAAAATAACTAGTTTGCCTTTATTTAAAATGCTAAAACTTTTTTTCTATTGTGCATAATGCTTTTTTTTTTACCTATTGCTAATAGTACATGTAACAAAAGTTGCTATGCATTTTTAAATCAAAGCAATACTTATTTTTTTCAAAGTAATTGATCTCAGCTCAGAATTTATACATTTTTTAAGGAATTTTCAATAAGCATTCATACAAAGAAGTATTGTACGAATACCAATAATGTTATTTCAAAACCCATACCAACATTTGTTATGCATAGTTTAACTTTCTCGTAAATCAAATTTTATGAGTGTATGTAAACTTTTGTAGGAGGAGTAGCATTTAAAAATCACTTCACAAATTTTAAGTTTTTTTCTAAACAAATTAAATGGCTAGTTTTTATGAAATTTTGAGCACAAAATCTGTTTTACATAGTGTGCGCACATAGGAGGCAACCAAATGTTTGTGTGCGCTACTGTATGTATACATTAAATTTTGTTACAAATAATTTTTTTTAAATTTATGTTTTTGATCTAAATAAAATATAAATTTAATTAGAAATTTTTGTTTATTTGAAAATAACTTTATTGAGGTGTGCATCAAAATGAGTAGAAAATATTATTGTTGCTGTTGAAAAAAAATGCAACAGCAATATTCATATGTTTAAGTGGGGTTGAAAGGAAAAGTTAATGATTTTCACACGAAAGAAAAATTTAATTGTTTGAGATTATTCTTAAATTCTTCTTGAATTCAAAGTGAAAATCCTTCCTGCTTTTAATCTCTTTTTATTTTGCTTTAAGTTTATTCAATATTCTGGTTTTTGAATTTTGATAGTTATTACAAAGGAAGAAAGTAGTTCCTAGTATGGTAAATATCCCCTTCTACACAAGTAAAAAAAAAAAGGACAGTTTTGCTTGTTTTTCTGTCCCCACACAATCGATGACCTCTCTTTAAAACTGCCATGTCTTCATTTTTAAGGAGTTTGGAAGATCACTGGCGGCAATATATTTTAGACACCTTTTTTGACCATTGGTTTTTCTACACCCTATTGTTTTAGATTTTTCTCATTTTTGCCTGCCTCTCATTCCAAGTAGGTATTTTTAGAAACTACTATAAATCCAGTTACATTCTCTCAGATAAGGATTTATTGTTGTCAATTAAAAAAATACGATGAAAAGCCGTTGGGGAGGGGTTAAGCAATTAGCTGCTTCTATGTACACTGTCCTTCCCCTTTGGCGGAAGAAACGTCCCAACATCTCAAACGGGTACTGTATTGTATTCTGCAGAATTTGACCCCTTGGATAAGACGACCCTTCTCTATTGTTGAAGCAAAAGCTGCCTGCTGTGAAATTTTTAATAGGACCCCTTTTCTTTCTCTGATAAGGATCTTTAGCTGACTGGTCCATCCGTTCACTGTATGCATTCTCCTTACGACAAACAACGATCTTTGCAGATGGCACATAATAAAATAAAAAAACCATCCCATTTCCGCTTTTTATTCTCCCCTTCCCTCAAAGAGAGTGTTGAAGGATTCGCTTTTGAAAGTTCTAGGTATTTTTGCTTAGATTTGATAAAACAAAATTTGCATACTAGCTATGTAAAGATATTTAAATTTATGTGTTCAATAACCCACAATTTTCTAAAAAAAAGTAATTGCATATTTAAAAATATTATACAAATATCAAAAACTCATAATTTGATTTTAAAAATATTTTAATACCACTAATTGCTGAAAATTATACTAACAGTGAAATTTTGAATTAGAAAAAAGAATGTTTAAGGAATCACACATTTCTCTTTATAAAACAAAAAAATACGTTTTAATCAATACGATTTAGATTTTTTCAGAGATCGTAGCCAATCTTCGAAAAATCCTAGCATTAGATTTAGATTTGGTTATAGACCAGAGCCAATAAAAATATGATTAATAGCATTTGGTTAATTTAAGAACTTAAAATAAGAATATTATTTTTTTAAAAATTCATTTTATTGGTAATTTTTTTTATTGCAGAACATCATATATGGTATTAAATATAGCATAAAATGTGCAATTCTGTATTCCTGTCCTTTTAAAAAGTAAAATCATTTTTAGGATTTAAGAAGAAAGCCAAATCTTCAAAGTCCTTATCTAGAATGAAATTTAAATAGTGATTAACATAATTGTGGAATTTCTTAACATTATATTCTATTGTTTACTATTTCGGGGTTCAATTGAATAATTTTATACTCGTTAGTACAATGTCCTGTAAAGCTAAATAGTTTTCTAATGGAAAATGCACCTTTTTCCGTTTGCGGAAATAATACCTATAATGAAAGAGAAGTAACTTTTAATAGATCATCAGATTCGACATTAAAATCTAAATTTATGCAAGAACAGCTCCTAAATTTTAAGTTGCAAATTCATGAAAAATACACGGGATTTGTTTCGCAGTGTAAACATTTTAATGCCCTTCAGAACTATGAATTTAAATGGAAAAAAATTTCTGAATGTATCTGCGGGCAAAAAGAAATATATATATATATAAAAAATGAAACACCTAGAATATAAAATGTGATTGCAGATGATTTCAATAGATCTAGACTTTAACAGTTTGTATTAAAAATGCAAGCACATATTCTAGTTACTGAATATAATGCATGAGTAAGTGTCACTTAGATCACAAATTAATATTATTAGTGAGAATAAATTATATTAAAAAATAACAATAAAATTTTTGATTAAAAATACTATACTTTTTTTTTAAAAAAATTGTCTTTAAACGAAGTACCTATAACATGTTGAACTACTTCGAAATATTATTTTTTTTAATTGCATTCTTTATTGTATTTGCGTTCGAGTGGAATGGAGCTCCCTGAAAATACCTTACAGTTCTGAGGATTACGTGAGTTTAAAAAGCTTGAATACCACTGTGGCACATAAACTGGTTCACTAACTGATATTATTCTAACGAGTACACAATACCACCCGTTTCACGTTATATTTAGCACTTGCAGAATTTCACATGACAGACCTTCGCTAAAATCAAAATTCGAATCACAACTCAGCTGCGGCTCTTTAAAAAACAATAAAAGATACAAAAAATATTTTAATATAAAATAAAAATTAATGCTCTAATTAAACATATAGAATTATTCCTCAAAATGCAGCTTTTTATACCCAGGAGTATATTAAAGAAACCTTTCATTATATGCAGTTTCCTAGTTAATAAAAGATAATTGAAAAAAAAATGCAAATGATTAAATTTAAGACATTAGATAATAAGTATTTTGAAAAGTTGTAGATTTCCCTTGAATATATGGCCTGATTTGAAAATACCAAATAGTATCATATTTTAATTGCGTGACTTTTTACAAACATTTTTTTTTTCATATTTGTTACTTCACTAAAGAATTAGAAATTTGCAGTGCTTTTATCTTAACACAATACAAAGTGTGCGCAGTTTTAAGACACACAAACGCATCCTAATGGTGAAATGAATAACAAAATGAACGACATTGAACAATTTGTTGACAGTTTGATGATAAAAAAGCCAATGCAAAGAAAAATATTAGATTATTTTCTCAGAACTTAATAAATGTTTTGTTTTTCAAAAAACTTTAAAATTTTGAATTACATTTAATTTAGTTCTTGTGAATGTTTTTGTTTCACTGATTTTTATGAAATACATGCATATACATTCTATGTAGATAAAATAAGCTCTAATAAACTTAATTTTGTTTATATGTTTTTTTTGTTGCAATATCTCTTGTATAACACGAGATTCTTTTTACACAAAAAGATATTTCAGTCTCTTCAGTTTCGTGTACAGTGATTTTCACTATATATGTTATAAATCATTTGTTTTTTTTTTGCTGGTCTCTTCAAAACATAAGTTCCCAAGCTTTTTTTTGTCTCATAGACCCCTCACCATGTTTTTCAGTTTGGGATAGACCCCTGCTTAATTAATATTAATTTTTTGTAAATTTATCACTTGTCGTAGTCTCCCACTACCCCTTTGCATATTATCTATGTTAGGATATGTAGGATTCATAATTAAAGACTACTCAAATAATAAATCACTTATTTATTATTTCTTTAAGACAGAAATCCACAATTAATAATCAACTTTAAGAACAATAAATTATCATGGAGTATTATCAGAATTCAATTATGGACGACGGAATACTAACTGATATCACGAGGGGAATAACACGTACAATCAAACTACACATTTAAATCTAAACTACAAAAGTTACAGACCTGAAATCTTCTTCAGAAGGAACCTGGAAATTAGTAGAATTTATGAAGTGGCTATAATCTAGGATATCTTCAATAACTTCTGAACCGCCTTAATGAATCTTTTTCAATAATCTTCTTTCCTCTATCAAATTTCACTTCATTAAACTAGACGCTTAAAAACACCTTCTTAGGCAACCACGTAATTTACTTTTCAATCCCAAACACGGAGTTCTACTCTATCAAACCGCTTAGTCATCCTTATCTCTTCATTTCATTTCTCCCTTTTATATCTCTTTCGAACTCGCTAAACCCGAAACTATCTTATTTACATAAGTCACACTTTAAGCTCTCAGTGGGGATTGGTCAAAATAAATACAATTTAAAGTTTTTAAGAGAAGGTTAGTGAAACGCGTAAGCACCCGTCACAAACTAAACTGTCTTTTTGACAGCTGTGGTATTACTACCTCTACTTTAAAAGAATTAAATTTCTAACTGTAATGAAGTATAGTGTTTAAAATTCAAAAATCATGGTGAATTAATTAAATTAAAAGTTAATTAATAAATAAAACTGTTAAATAAGATAACTAAACAATAAACAAATGATTTTAACGGGAGGATCTGGTGTTACAATAGCAAATTTTCAACATTTGGTATCAATTTTGTCAGATTTATTATTAAATCTCCCTGTTAGTAGTGTCCAGTTTTTTTTTTCAGTTTTGGAGATAGGCAACCGCATTGAAACTCCTTCACACTAGGAAAAGCAATTTAAAATTTCCTCAAGATATTCCATAGTTCGGGACTAATAACATGTTTCACTTTTTAAAGCCAAAATTCCTGACATCTGTTTCTAAACATTAAGATCTTCGTTAGAGGTCATTACGATCAGTTCCTATTGTAATGTGACATTTTTTACTTCAATGTGACCATAGGAATCCGTTGCTGATTGTGGTATTACCATAGTTAAAGCATTCTCACACCTGGTTTCAAAATCTGAATTAAAGACATTTAACTGTTGAACGTAGGTTAATACGTCCTGACAGATTGTCTGTGTGCAATTGATAAAATTCGGGATCTCTAGTATTATCCTTCTTTAGCTGATCTGGAGAGAAATGCTTAAATAGTTCTTGTTTTAATAAAATTTATGCTGTCCCCTTGTAAGTACAAACTAACCTCATTAAATTTAGTAAATAAATATCTTAAACGGGTAAAATTTTGTTTCCACTTGATTAAATTTTCTTTTAAAACTAAAGTCCCGTTCTTGTTTTATGTTCTTCATAGACTCTCCTTTGCACCTCAGTGGTCCCCCAAATTATTTTTTTGCTGACGTGAACCCCTTGCAGGTCGTCATAGACCCTTGCGGGTCTGTATCGACCACTCTGGGAATCACTGCTTAAAAAGAGTCCGTATATTACTTGAGAGATTTTGCTAAAATTATCTTTAGATTCTTTTTACCTATTTACACTTTACAATATTTATTTTCTATAAAATAATAAATTATATATAATTTATTTAATATACATATAATATTTATATAAAAATGTGTATTCTATGACATATTTATTTTAAAAAACAAAATTTAGTTTATTATTTTTAACAATTAGAGATA
>BMAO01004035.1:0-53580 GCA_019973975.1 Trichonephila clavata | reverse complement strand
CCCCCCATCACATCATTAGGTGACGTGATCACAAATTTCACAATTTGACAGTGATTTTTTCACTAACAGGATTTTACATAGCCGTACTATGAACCACAATCGCAAGTGGAGCAAAACATTTTGCTAGTTTAATCAAAATTGGCGTAGTTCGTTTGAGTTTGCGAAAATTATGTCACCTTATACATTTTGAATCACCATAAAAAGAAAAATTTTACTACCCTGGTATTCATATGATGACCTATTCAGTCAAGATTCCAAAATGGTACAGCATTTGCTAATCTTATTCATATGGAATAAGAAGATAACGGCCCGCAGTACAATGAAATGCTTTTATTTGAAGGCTTTTGGAAACAGATCTCAAAATTTTGAGCCATGGTCAAGTGACGAAGACGACACATTGTGACGGATCTATATGTGTCCTTCAATTAACCCCTGGGGAATTCTTTTGGGCCAGCATTTTCAACCAACCTTCTCCGAAAAGGCAGAAAGCATGATTATGCAAATTAAGTTTAATATATATATTCTTTATTCGCGAGGTTGAGAGTTAGTGAAGTGAGAATTGATTAGAAGTGAAGTGAATTGTGAATAGATTGGAAATGAAGTAAATCGGCAGTGAAACGTACACGTAAACAGTGTAGGAAGCCAGAAGTTGGAATATTAAGAAAGTGATTAGTATAACTATGGGAGACGTGTTAAAGTCAACGCAAAAGGATTAGAAGACGGCAAGAGTTTAGTTTTTTTTTTTTTTTTTTTTTTTTTTTTTTTTTTTTTTTTTTTTTTTTTTTTTTTTTTTTTTTTTTTTTTTTTTTTTTTTTGATACTGTAGATAATTAAAAAATAAAAAAAAAAAAAAAAAAAAAAAAAAAAAAAAAAAAAAAAAAAAAAAAAAAAAAAAAAAAAAAAAAAAAAAAAAAAAAAAGATACTGTGATCTTAAATCAAGTTGATGTTTAGAAAGTTAAACTAATAGTGTGGTCATTAAATACTTAAGATCTGTATAAAGTTATCTTAAAGGTAGAGCTGCATGATTGAATATATTCTCCCCAACGCAATCTCGTCTATTACTGATTAAATTTATTTTGTTTAAGTGTTGTTTGTGTCTGAGTTGAATATAGTGATAAATAAATTAATTGAAGTTCATCATGTCGTCTGATCATTTAGTTCCTCCCACACTTCTAACCGTCTAGAACCTCCCTCTCCAAACTGCCACACCATGCCAACGGGAAGACTTTGAGCCATAACAAATTTAATGTGCATCAACCTCTCTACCCGGAAGTTTTTCAGTGGGACAAGGTCTCGAACTAATGAAACGCCAGCCACGAGTTAGAGACAATGACCATTAGGTTACTATTGCCACATCAAATATGTCAAATTCCTTCTTGTATGTATTTCAAAGTTTCGAATTTATATAAAAATTAGAACTTTTTTCTGCTTGCAAATGTGTCTCATTCTTGCTTCAGGCTCTTTGACACTACTGCTAAGACGATCTCAATAATATCCCCATAGATGTAAATCAATTCTTTACAATCCTTAAGCAAAATTAATTCATGACTCTTCATACATCTCAGACGTCATAAATAAAGACTAGAAGCAACGTGAACAAATAACGCCGTATCCTACCATAATCCAACCGGAAAAGCTTATGAATACGAGTTAGATCATCCGATATTCGTTCTTTTACACCCCCCCCCCGATACACCCCCCTAAGTTCCAAACACGGGGGTGGAGAGGGGAAGGTGCAGAAAAGGGCATCGTCATCCATCACATTCATTAGTGGCTTTTTCCTCAGCGGGAGTCGTCTGCCTTTATTTTTTTTCATTGTTGCCACCCCCTTTCGATATCAAAGGAAACTTTTGAAATATCTGGTTTCCGACAGTAGCTGAGCAGACGATATTAATGAAACTCGAGGAACCGGTGAGGGGATGGAAAATGAAAAATAGTGTGGCGGTAGCCAGGGCGTGTAACAGATATGGAAGTCGAGAACTTCCAATTTTGTAAAAGGAAGTGGGTGGGTGTACGAATGGAATGAAATTAATTGTCGTCTGCTTGGAGGTTATGAATTGCATTCTTGTCAACGGGTGTTTCATTTTTCTTTATTAAAAAAATTCTTTTTTTACACCTGGATGAAAGTAATATAGTAATTAAGTTCTCGAACAGAAAGTATTGTACTCTTTTTCGTCGAAATTGATCAAAGCATGCTTGAGGAGTTTGAAAGCCAAGAACCGAGACCAATGAAAGGAACTTGAATACAATATTTGTTTAAAAAGAATTATGTCAACCATTATTGGCAAAAACGTATTCCTAAATCTAGAAGTGCAGACCATAATGGAACTCTTTCACATCCATGGACATGGTAGAGCACGATATAAGGATCTTATAGCGTAATTACATAAATAATAAAATACTTAAACTTTGATTGGTGATACATTATATGCGACGTAACAAGTTGATGTTAAAATTGGATTACCGTACGTTTCCGAATATAAGCACATTTATTTAAGTCCAGCCAAATACACACGGGTAATTAAGTGCGTTATGTGAGAATAGTTTTTTATAAATATTTATTTATAATCTAAACCAGGGGTGGACAAATCGCGACAACCAAGACACACACACACACACACAATCAGAGAACTAAATAGACATCGAATGTTCTCTTTTTTTAGGTCAACGTATATTTATAAGCAAAATTTTTCTTGTTTGAAGTTCAACAAGAGTAAATATAGATGGGAAGCATTGTTAAAAAGTAAACAAAGAAAACATTACCAACAAGAGTAAATATAGATGGAACTGACATTAACTTACTTGGAGGCTGTGATGAGAATTTCAACAAGCCATCTCGCTTCTGATTAAAACAAAAAGTTGTAGAAAAGCGTGATATATAGAGTACATTTGTCTCATTAAACTTGTGAGCGCGACCTATTTGAAGTCGCTCCTTCACCGTCCTGCCTACCTAAGGGTGTGGGGGGGGGACAAAGCGTCACCAGAAACTCCCATAATAATTATTAGTTTATAGCTATTCAAACACACTAATCAACCACAATTGAAACTACAAGAGGAGACCCTAGGAGTGATATAAAGAGAACAATCTATTCTAAGTAAACAAGCGCAAGTGATCTTTTTAAATTTAATCTAATTCAATCTGTTTTATATTCTTAAACCTTAATCCACTAATTTATTATAGTAGCAAACTCCTTCCTTAACTCACGTTGTGATAATGAAATAAATTTCACCTACGAATCACCGCAACAGTTCTCCTGCTCCTTCTATCTTACATTTACAAAACCTTGACTTTATATAGTCAAACTAATTTAAATATCAAGGTTTCTTCTTGAGGGATGGCTGTGAATTAACGCGAAAGCTAGCCCCAAAGTTTCCCCAAGAGGACTAATGATAAGGTTGCGTATAGATCCGTCACAAGCTGGTTCTAAAGTTAAATGTGCTGGAAACTATAGATGATTCTTAAAAGTAGCACAACAAATAAATAGAATAAAACTACCACTATTTTTGATTTGTATGTATTAATTTTTGTGGTGCAATTTATACTTTTCTGAGATGCGAAGTTAACTAATGAATGCAAACATTTTTAAAAGGTACGGCCCTCTAGCCAAAATAGTTGACAACCTCTGATCTAGTACATAATAAGGAGGAATGCGGCAAGCAAGGGAGCAAGGAGGAGAGCCAAAAGCAAAGAAAGATCTCTAGGCTATCCAGTTTTTTCTTTTGTTTACCAATTAATTGATTGAAATTTTCGTCAAGGTCCCACTTAGAAGCAACACTTGAGACTTTGTTGATGAACTTCATACTATTGAACATCGGTCAAGAGCTGAAGACGACACCCAAGTTGGAATCTCACTCTCCAAACCTCCAACGCGAGGATTCTGAGTTTCAACAAACTAAATCTGGATTGGCCATGATAAAGGAAAATTTTTAGCAAAATCAGGAATCGAACTTCTAATTTTACTGTAACTAAGCCGGCCACGAATTTCTGTCTATGAACTTAGTTAAATGGAAAAAGAGAAAAAGTTAAAGTAACTGAAAAATTAAGGTTCAAAATACAGAAAGATCACTGGGGCATCTCGAGGATGCATCACTTTCGTTTACCCATGACAGCAAACCTTACAGGAGATAGTAGAAATCGTGTACCTCGAGATCTAAATCCCGTATTTACTTAAATAATTATTAAATGAATTTTATTAGAACATTAACCGTTATTCTCCCATTTTGCTGGATATTTCATGATTTTGTACGGCTTTATACGTATATACTAATAGGTGTAACTTACCCGTTTCTTTGGGTATTTCATGATGTGTAAAAATAACCTGTTTATGTATACATAAATTATTGATATCTAAGCATTAAGAAATCAATTTGTGACGGATCTATACGCGGCTGTACTAACCCCTTAAGGACTCTTTAAGAAAAATATTCAATTCAACCAACTTTCACCGAAGGTAGGAAAACGTGATTATGCAAATTAAGATTATAATATAAATTCTGTATTTGCGAGTTTTGAGAGTTAGTGATATGTGGATCGAGAGTTAATGAAGGGAAGATCGTGAGTTATTGAAGTGCGAATTTAAGATTATTAAAGTGATAATTGAAGAAATCCAAAGTGAGGATCACTTGGATGTGAGCTGATCAAGATAGATATTAGTGTTCAAGGCCTCAACTGTAGGACTTCTGCTTTATTTAAATAGATGTGCGTATTATATTTAAATAGAAGTTAAAGAGAGTTATAGAAGTTAAAAAGTAAATTGTTAGGGCGCGTCGGAGTTAAAACCGAGCTTGTATGGGTTATCGTAGAAATTAGTTGAGTGTCCGTAATATTATCCCCAGGCTAACTGGTCTCACCTTCGCGCTTTAAATAGGGATCTAACTACTTTAATTGGATTATTATTGTGCTTGTGTTGATAAGAAGGACAGTAAAATAATTTTAGTGAATCATGTCTTCTGATCAATTAGTTGCTCCCACACTTCTAGCCGGGTCCGAGAGTAGACAAGGGGGATTAGAGGGAAGTAGGCATAGCCGAACATCACACATTGTATTGAAAAATATATTAATCCTGTAACTCTCGCCTCTTGATACAAAAAAAGACAGGCTTTATAATTAATATTTTCTAATAATCTCTAAAATTGAAGTAGGATAATTTTTTGCACTCTTGCAACACAATAACCAAGTGGATTTCCGCAAAACTAATTTTCAGTGGATCTCTACTCCGTAAAATAAAATCCGCATGTCAAATTTCTAGTCTAAATCTAACAGAGCAAAAACGAAATTTTTATTATCAATCAACCTCGTTGGGAGTCGATTTCTAAAAGAACCGTTCTCTCACACACACAGGGGATTTCAATTCAACAAAGGAACATGCAAACCAAATTTCAACTTACAAAGAGTCGTTTCTTGACTTAAAGCCAATAGGACTTTGGTTTCTAAAACGGGAGTCTATTTATCTTTACCGTACTCATAACTCCACTCAATATCGATCGATTTCTTCAAAATCCATTTTTGATGTATCTATATTAAAAAAAAATCATGCTTGCCAAATTTTAAGCCTGTAGGTCTTTTCGTTCAAAAACGAAATTTTTTTTATTAACACCGCCGCTTCCTCTTTCAAACCCTTTGGGAGTCGATTTCCCCAAATCCCGTTCTTAGCCGATCTCTTCTCATCAAAAGAAGTATGCCTGTCAAATTTCAAATCTGTAGGCCAAACGATTCCGGAGATCACGTGATGAATGAATGAGTAGCTTTTCTCCAATGTAAAAAATATTACTGTCTTGAATTTTCAGACATAAATGTATCAACGAAGAAAAATACGCTCAAAAAAAAATCTGGTCTCGAAAACTGAGATTATGTACATTTATGGTATTTCGTAAAAATACACAAATGTGGAAAATGTAATCATATCAAAACAAGATTGCGTTATCGATACTATTTGAGCCACCGTTTAGAAATCGGCACATCTGCATTATCTCTTTGCGGAGTTTAACATATGGTTTTTTTCCTAACGCTTTACCGATTCGTTTCCGTGCCATTTCGCTGAAACAAAGTCCACGGACCTGGCAACACGACAGGTAAGAACATTGCTCTTTCCATTTTTTTAAAGGAAATTCGAAAAATATATCATGTACTTTGAAAAAAAATATTTTTACATAAATTTTAAGTTCTTTCTTACTTGTAAATATAATAATTTTTTAAAAATAATATTGAGTAATTCAAAAAAAGGTCCAAAAAGTTTATTTAAATTATTTTCCATTGGAAAAACTTTAGGAATATTGATTTTTGAAGTTATATAATGCCATAATAGAATTACTCGTAAATTAATAAGTCAAAAATTCGTTAAACAGTAGCGAGTAATAATTTTAAAAAATTAGTTAAAATTTAATTAAACAAATAATTGTTAACTGGTAATCTGACAATGTTCGGAACTGTGATTTTGCAAAAGCGTATAAATGAATTTTGTATTTATTTATTTATTTTTTGAAATTTAGAGTCACTTGGAATAGTATATACATATGAAATGGTTTTAAGAGTATTTTTACAAGGAAATATTGTTTAAATGCAATCTTTTGGTAAAAAATGACGTAAAAATTACAGATTTTCAAAACGTTGCCCTCTGTATGGACAATACTTCTATAATAATTATATTCGTGGTGTATACTATAGCTAAGGTTTCTCTTTCAGAGCTTGAGATGGGATTTTTCAAATATATAACTTAGAAATGGAAAAATGTTCACACTTTTAAAAATCACAGTAGACTTTTTTTTTAAAATAAAAAAGAACACCGAGAGAGATTTTTCATTCGATGTGTGTGTCTGTGTGTGTGTGGATTGTAACTTTGAAAATGTAAATTTTTCAAAAATCCTAGTTCAGCTCTGTGTTGAAATTTTAGTTATATACAGGCAAAATATTATTATCACAAAAGCATGTTCCATAAAAGGAGAATGTTTCAAAACTATGCAATTCTTTCTTCCTTTATTTATTTTTTTTTGGCCCCAAAATTGCATTTAAACAAATTTTTATTGTAATAATATTCTTAAAACAATTTTATAAATTTGTTCAAGTGTGTGACAATAATCATCTCTCATAAAAGAAATTCATTTACACGCTTCTGCAAAATCTTGGTTCCAAACGTAGTCAATTTTAAGCAGATATACATATTTTATTTGAAATACTAATAAAAAAATATGCATATTTTATATTAAGATTCGAGAAAGATGGTGGAAATTTTATATTTATTAACTGCATATAGTTTTATTCCCTCAAATATATATAGTAAGCATACTTCATACGAGAGTATTACGTATACATATGCAAATTTTTATATTATATATATATTTTTTATTCTACGCCCGTCTTCGGCATCTCTACCATTAGTCAACGAGCAGCCCAATAAAATGATGACGAAGCATAAAAAGAATTAAAATTTGCCCCCCGTAGAGTTGTCTACAAAATACTTTAAAACAATAGGGCAGTGTTTGAGGTGGTCACCATCCATTTCACCCTGGTTGCACAGAAGGCACCAAGCAGAATCCTTTACTCCAATGCGATGTAAATGCCTTTGCAAGTAGTCATGTCCAGTAAGTAAACGAAAGCACGCAACTCCAACAGATCGGGGCAGGGAATTGGGGACTCTACAACTTTTGTTAAGCAAGATATTCCACCTTTTACCTGCAGCTGCTTCACCACACAGGGAGACTCTATTAATTTGCAGTTTATTGTAAATGATTCTTTTAATGTTACGCAGTTGGGGGAGGGTAATTTCAGTCGCCTTCACATAGTGCCTCCTATTTAAACTAAATAACTGATAAATTATCGCCTTAAAATAGCCCTTTTTGATTTTTATCTATATATATAAAGAAGAACTGCAAGTCAGTCAGTCAGTCAGTGAGCGACTCACTCACTGACTGACTGATTGACTAATCACGATATCTCCGAAACTATTCAACTTACAGACTTGAAATTTTGTACACATGTTCCTTTCATAGAGTAGAGATCCGCTAAGAACGGATTTTTTACGAAATTCGAACCTCAAGGGGCATTATGGGGGGTTAAAAGGCGTTATAAATAATTGTTTCCATTTTTAAACTACTCAACGTACAATCTTGAAATTGGGTCAGCAGATTTCTTTCATAGAGTAGAGATCCACTACGATATGAGTTTGGTGAAAATCGACCCCAAGTGGTGTTGTGGGGGCTTAGGGGGCGTTACAGATAATTATTTCCCTTTTTAAACTATTAGACGCACAGTCTTTATATTTGATAAATAGATTCCTTTCATAGAGTAGAGATCAGCTACAAGTTGGATTTTGGGAAACAACCCCCAAGTGGCGTTGCGGGGGATTAAGGGGCGTAATAGATAAATATTTTCGTTTTCGAACTACTTGACCTACCTGCTTGAAAACTGGTAGGCCTGTTTCTTTCATGGACTAAATATCCACTACAAAATGGATTTTGGAAAAATTGATCCCCAAGGGGTGTTGCGGGGGGTTAAGGGGAGATATAAATAATTATTCCGATTTTAAAACTATTAGACGCACAGTCTTGAAATTTGGTAAGCAGATTCATTTCATAGGATAGAGATACGCTACAAAATGCATTTGACGGGAATCAACTCTTGGGTGAGCAGGGAGTTACTGGAGTGTGTTGACAAAAAAATTCCTTTTTTCGAACTACAAGGACTATAATAATGGAATTTGGTTCGCATTTTTCTTTTGTTGAATTGAAATCCGCTAAGAACGATTTGGGGGATGGAATTACGGGGGGGGGAGTAATGATAATAAAAATTTTGTTTTTGCTCTATTAGATTTAGACTTGAAATTAGGCTTCCATGTTTATTTTATGGAGCAGAGATCCACCTAAAATTGGTTTTGCGCAAATCCACTTGGTTATAGGGTTACGAAAGTGCAAACATTTTAGAGGTTATTAGATAATACACATTAGTAGTGTTCTGTCCTTTTTTTTTTATCAAGAGGCGAGAGTTACAGGTAGAAGTATATTTTTCAATACAATCAAATTCTTAATGCTAGGACTTAGTATCAATAATTTATATATATAAACAGTATATATTTATAATACATCATGAAATACCCAGCAAAGCGGGTGGCTAACGGCTAGTATTATATAAATTAATTGCAAAAATATGCAATTTATGTATTGAATAGTAGAAGACAGTGGCGCACACAAAGGGGTGAGTCCACGGAAGTGGACGCCTTCCTATACAAATATAGCTCTAAATTTCCCCCCCCCCGATTAATTATAATCCTATGTAAATTTTAATGAGGTATTTATTATTAATACTTTACTTTATTAATTAATGCTAATTATTTGTTCAATACTTCTTTTACTGTTTTTTCCCGACAATCGACAACATGAAAATAATAAAGAATATATTTGGCAACATATTGCGTTATGATACGAGAATGGTGAATTTTTGACCCTGGACTTCCCCCTTGAAAAATTATTGTGTGGGCAACTGTGGTAGAAGATGACATACTATATTGTTCGAATTAATTGGGACAAATGGAAAAAAGGTGATTTTTCTAAAACATTAGCCTTTTATCATTACATACCTTAAATAGACTGAAAAATCTGTATATTAGTACGAAGTATGTCTTCCTTTAGCAGAAATGACCTTTTCAACCCGTCTTGGCATTGACTCCGCTAGAGTAGCTCACATGTTCTTGATTTCATCATGGCTGCGGTAGCCAAGTGGTCAAGGTATCGGATTATGGCTGGCTTGCCTTGAGTTCGAGCCCAGTACCACTGAAGACTCGTCGTGTAGGAGAGCGATGCACGTTAAATTTGTCGAGAGCTCAAACGTCCTCCCGTTGGTGTGGTAGTTAGGAGAAAGGGGGAGCAGTTCAGGTGTCTTCCTCGTCACTTGATTATGGTTCAAAATTACGAGGTCCGTCGCCAAAAGCTCTCGTGTGCAGCTGAACAGTGTGACGTTAATATTCACTCATTGATTTCATCCTCTTGGAAACACTAGTGTAGCCCTTTTTATCATTTGCTCTATTGTTGTGCGATTTATCTTAGCGAAACGATTCTTGAGAAAATGCCATAAGTTTTGAATAGGATTTAAGTCTAGGGAATTTTCAAGCCAATCGAGCACTTTTATTTTATTTTCCGCGTAAAAGTATGGATCAATTTTGAATTTTGAGAAGAGGCCAAGTCATGTTGAAATGCTCCATCTAAAGTTTCCATGAATGGAACAATCCTGCTATATAATATTTCTATATATTTGACAGAATTCATGTAATTAAGAGGAACTAAGCTTCCAGGGCCATTTGTTGTGAAAAAAACCCCATCTGTTTAGGAGGGTGTTTTACAATTTGTTGAATATTATCTGGTAACAAATTTTAACGTAACTTAGTCTAATTACACTTGATTTGTATCCCTGCACAAATAAATGTTTCATCCCTCAAAATCATCTTCTTCCTGTAGTTAACAGTCCATGATCAGTATATTTGGCCCATGCTAAACGCTTTTTCATCGTTTTCTGAGTTAGAAGTAGTTTCTTCCTCAGCCTTGTTGTCTTAAGGCTTCCTTACAGAAGCCCTTTTGATGCAGTTGAGGTATTCACTTCCACACCATTATCCAATAAATCCCTTCGAAGGTCTATGCTTGTCTTTCTTGGATTTATTTGGTTACTTCTTAATAAAATTTTATCAATTCTTGGAGTAGTTTTCCACCTGCGCCCACATTTTTCTTTTCTTTTTGAGAGGATGATCCAGAATTTTGAAATGTTCTTAAGATATCCGACTTCTTGCGACAACTTTTTAAAAAAAGATGGAGATATGGGGAATTTTTTTTGTTGTTTTTAGATTTTTTTTTAAGTACATTTATGAAAAATATACTAAAATTAAGAAGAGAAAAAGAAATTATTATTCCTAAAACGCGGTACAAAATTGGTAAAAATTCATCAAATAAAGTAATTTAAAAATATCTTTTGATTTTTAATTTTAATTCAATTCATTTTTTCACAGATACAACTCACGATACAAACAGTGAGCATTCCGATGCATTGGCCATAAAAAAAGGGTGCCGTATGTAATGTTAATTCAAACTTATTACACAGTATTACGTTTCAAAGTTATTTATAATTAAATTTGAAACTCCCTCACACCATAAAGAATACACGGGAAAACTCCCGTGTTTTATGTTTTTTACCCCCCCCCCTCCTATTCTAAAAAGAACTGACATTGGAAACTTTAGTAGGCATTATAAAAACTAGCTCACGTATGTAATGTCATACTTATTGCAGTACCTAATTAGGCTCCCACCCCCAATCTTTCCCTGTCTCCGACTCCGACAACTACTGAATTTGAAACTTAGCCCATATTAAAAAATCCGTTTGGCCCCCGTGTTTGATATTATATTACGTATAATTTTCATTTTGCTGTAACTGGAGATTATTATTTGGTAGAGGTAGGGGTGGAATGTAACAGCTAAATATTTTGAACTTTTATCTTCGGTCAACTTGGTGATGTTGCGCGTCAGCAATATTTGATTTTTGTTGTTGTTAAGTTGAGTGTTCAGCTCTTTATTGTTTTGCACAATCAAAAACTCACACAATGTTACAATTCTAACGTTTTGTCTTTACGTTTATTGTTGTCGGCACATTAAGTGATTTAATAAAATGGTAAAATATTTCATAAAATATCTTAGCTCTTTATTTTCTTTCCAGCGTTTCTAGTTAAATTATTAATGACCTTCTGTTATTAATATAGATTTAAAGAGACATAAAAAAAAGTTAAACCATCAAAAAACTCAAAAAATGTATGTTATTTTTTAAAAATGTGTGTATTGTTACTCTTCAAAAAATTCACCTAGATGTTATCTGTCTTTGCATAAATAATATTTTTATAAGATGTACATGTTTAAAATAATTTTTAATTTAATTAATAAAAATACAGCTAATAATTTAAATTTAATAAAAATAATTTTTAAAATTTAAAAAAATATATAAATATACTTTAAAAGAGAAATATATTCAATACTTTAAAAAAAATTTAGATGTAAAACGTAAAAGAGTTTTTGGTGTAAATTTAATTACCAAATAATTTTCTAAAAATCGAAAAATGTTTAATGGGATCTTTCGCGCAATTTACGCACACATTAGTAATCTTTTTTCCCCTCATTTTAACAAAGTGTTCTTCAAATAATAGTAATAATATAATAATAGTAATAGTAATAAAAATAAAAAATGCCACATTTTATTTTGACATCTGAGATTTAAAATGTTTTGAATGCAAAGAATAGTTTTAGGTTGATTATTTTATGAGTTATAATGTAATGTATAATATCATGTAAAGGTAATATGAAAACTTTTTTCTTAGATTTTTGTGCCTAAATAGATTCTTTTTAAACTCTAACTAGTTTGACTAATTATAAAATTGCTAACAAAACATTCCCATTAAATTTCACAAACTCGTTTTATTTTAATTTCTTGTCAACAACAAATTTCTAAAATCTTTTATCCGAAAGTATCTGGATATTCTTCTGCAGGTAATATTTTGAATTTACTTTATTGAATTGTTTCTTAAATTCTGTCTGAACAAATATAAACGTTTTAGGTAATACTATTACGAGATCATGAAAAGTAAAATTTAATAGTTAGAATATGGGCTTAAAAATTATAAGTTATTTTTCTAATTTGTAACAAAAGATGAAAAATTATGTACATATGGCAGTGTACACACATAATCTTACTTAGGCTAAAAAAAGTTTGTAAATATTTAAAACCACGCCAATTAAAAACGTTTAATTTAGAACTAATTCTCAGTTATCAAATAAATTTCATAAAAAATTAGCATAAATTTGATACAAACACTTAAATTTTTATTTATTTCAAATTTCTAATAAAAAAAAACAATTCAATAAAACTAAGTAAATTTATAGTAAAGTATACTATAAACCATGCAAAAGAATATGTGTGTGCTTCAAATTAATTTATTTTATATATATATTTCTTTATGATCTATATAAGAGAGATGGAATTCATATATCCTCTAATTATTTCCTTAAGATTATTCTTTTTTTTAAAAAAAAAAAAACTTTTAAGCCTATTAAATATTTGGCAAGGAAAAGTTTCAACATTTGAAGTAAAAGTTTAGAAATAAAAGGAACTTTACATCCAGAAAAAAAATTTATTATTAAAAATTTAAGGGATTTTTTTTTTAAATTATCGAATTGAACAACCAAAATTCCACTAAGCCAAAGCTTTATTTAAGAAGGAATACTGCTTTTCCTTTTTTATTTATTTATTTTTTGGAGTACAGAGGGGAAAAAAACTTTTGAAATGTGGGTTCAAATTAATGATTCAAGGTTCTCTCAATGACCTTGTAAATCATTTGGGTTTCAGTAAAGGACAGTGCATATATTTAAAAATTAATTGATTAAAACTAATTATTCAAAGAATTACAAATATAGCCACGTTAACATCATTTTTGGCGACTAAGCGACCATTTTGGCGACTTGTGTCAAAACTTGAAAAGGTTTTCTTCTCACATTTTAATGCACCCGTTTGAGCTGACATTTTCTGTACACTATTGTTTTGGGTAACAATACGATAAATTAATTATAATTAATTAAATTTATTGACTGAAATTAATTATTTAAAGAATTATAGATGCAGCCACTTTGTTCCTTTTTAGCGACTTGGGTCAAAACTTTAAAAGATTTTTTTTTCTTCTCACGTTTCAAAGCTGAACAGTTGAACTGAAATTTTATGTACACGATTGTTTTGGATGACAATGCAATACTTTAATGATAATTAATAAAAATTAATTGCCACTTAATGTTGTGATTCTGTCATTTGTATATACATATTTATATTCTTTTTAATAAAAGTAACTAAAATAAATGTTTTTTTTTTTTATCTAAGTAGGAATTGACTTAAATTATTTTTATATTAATTATTGACTTAAATTTTTTTTCTATATTATCTTTCAAGCAACGTCAAAATTATAGCTTATGCTGAGTTTTCAACTATTACAGGTCACCAATCATGAATAACGTTATTTTGCCTTTCCTGATGTCCATGCTGTTGGGCCGGACCATTGACTTGACCACTTACACGATCAGCGGTACTAATGTTTACGATGATGCCGACTATGATGAAGTAAGTATCACTGTTTCCAGAATAAACTATTTACAAATACAAAATATAAAATGATGCTATAATATTTTAGTCTTTAAGATATTTCATGAAAATGTTTTTCATCAACAAAGAATCAACAAAAAAAGGTTTTGTTTTACAAATGTTTTAAATCTACAATACTCTTCTGAACAATGTATCGAATGAATTCACATCTCTAACACGTCAACTTCGAATTCATTATTCCGGATAAATCTTAGAATTTCCAAGCGTATCAAATAGAACCATAATGTGACTATCACTCAAAGACTCCAATTCTACTCATACTTCCAAAATCACTTCCGAATCCAACTTAATCAAATCCTTGACCAAATCATTCTAAATTTAAATTCTAACGACATCTTCCTCTCAGACCATTATAGGACCTTCAAAACCAATCCAATCAAATTCAAATGACCATCCTCTCTAAGGGTGGGTGCATTCTCATTCCCGTACTCATTCGGACTGGTCAGCCGATCTTATTGCAAGTCCGGCTTCTGTCCGGAAATAGTCCGGCCATATTCTCCCCTCTTACTGATGTAAGTCGCAATTAAACTCCCAAGTCCTCAGAACTCTGTATTGGGGAACACCCCCCGTGTCCTAATAACCCCCATCTAATTCTGATCGTATCATTAGAAGCACAGTTCAAACATCCCTCCCTCCCCACCTACCCCCTAGCCTTTCATTCTTACAAGGGCTCCAGTAATTGACTGGACATTGCCGGACACAATCGGCTTTGGTCAGCCTAATTAGCATAAAGCCAGCCGTATATCTCGACTTACTGACGGGGATTTTATCCACTATGAGGCATTGTGTTTTAGCAGGGAGAGCGCTTCTTTGCAAATGATGTCGCGATTTGAAAGGGGATCAGTGGCGGGCATAATTAATATTTCGTGTCGTTTGGATGAAGTAATTTAATTTTAAGTCTCCTTTTGGGGGTTTTAAGATTTGCATTAGCGGTATAATGAGAGCAAAAGGAGGCCAATTAGGTGTAATATATGGC
Source organism: Trichonephila clavata (assembly GCA_019973975.1). Taxonomy (NCBI): domain Eukaryota; kingdom Metazoa; phylum Arthropoda; class Arachnida; order Araneae; family Nephilidae; genus Trichonephila; species Trichonephila clavata. The sequence goes on along the minus strand of BMAO01004035.1, from coordinate 38,440 downwards.
GGTCAGAAGCATGAGTGGACAAAGGATGTAAAGATTTTCGAGTGTAGTAGATAGTTATGTGCGTTATTTGGTATCGCAATTAGAGAGGACCGCAGTTGTTTCGGAAAATCTGGAATTCGTCTTTTAATCAGGTGGGCCATTTTAATATATTTTAAAATGGCTTGATCCTCAATAGAAAGTAATGTTTATGACAACGTCCCAAATCACAGATATGCTTAAGTACTATGCAAAATATACAGCATATACTTTTACAGGTACTTACTCGGTAAATGCGTTGGAACCGTGATTTTGCAAAAGCGTGTAAATGAATATTCTTGTATTTAGTGTTATTGGAATAAGAATAGTAATATCCAAAACTTACGCGATAGGTTGGACTAAGTGAGGACCGTATATATCAGGGTACGATTTCGCATGTAAATACGTATAAATTAATTTTATTTGGGACCGGAGAAGAAAGAAAATAAGAGGGGAAATGTTTAAGGTATCCGATTAGTCGCGACAATTTTTTTTTTAAAAAATGGAGATACGGGGATGTTTTTTGTTATTTTTCGATTTGCTTAGTACATTTTAAGAAAAATATACAAAAATTAAGAAGAGAAAAAGAAATTATTAGTACAAAAATGGGAAAAAATAGGTAAAAATTGACAAAAAAATAGCCTAAACGCGGCCCATTCTGTACCAAAGGCTTACGAACGAATTTTTGAATTTTTCATTTTATTGTGCTGCTATGTTATTCATTTTTGAAATGACGTTCAGAATTAGAGGTATTTTCTTTTTTACAAAAATTAGAGCCCCTTATCTCAATTATATGAAATTTCCTAAGAAAACAGTGACTATATTCACATAAGGGACTGTAAATTTTGTAATAAAACAGTGATTGATACATCTGAAAGTTAAAACAATACTACTATTATAAAGAACTAACAGAAAAAATTTCAGTTAATTATTTTCAAAACTTTTTGAGTAATTGCTGGCCCAGTTTGATTATTTTCAAGAAATAACATTTCGAGTAAAACGCGTTTTAAAGTATGACATCTTGCTTAAAGTAATGGTATCTGCTTTTACTAAAACACTTGTAGTTTTTGTTCTAGTGAACGGAAAATAATAAATTTGGTATTTTTATAAAGCTAAGACGGCCTATAAAATAAAATCATAAGAAAACGTCAATTTTTGGCAAAATGTGCAATTTTAGGGTTGTTGGATACCTTAATAAAATCTTAAGTAACACAAATACAAAATGGCAAACCAAAGTTATTTTATGTAGAAGGTTTCATAATATCTAACAAATTAATTCTATCTGCTGAAGGAGTTTTTTTTTTTCTTCTTCTCCCGCAAAATTTCCTAATAGCATGCTAACAGTTTTTTTATTCCTTGTTTCGTTGAAGAAATACGTTACCCTTGAAAAAATCGTTACCCTTTTTCAATTAAACTGAGGTCTGACGAATTTCCAACCATTATTCGATCTTCTGATCGAACTGGGCATAAAGAATCAAGTTCTTCTATGCCTTGCTCTACAAGTATCCGACTACTTGCGACAACTTTTTTTAAAAAAAATGGGGATATGGGGATTTTTTGTTGTGGTTGTTTTTAGATTTGTTTAGTACATTTTAAGAAAAATATGCTAAAATTAAGAATACAAAAAGAAATTATTATTATTAAAATGGGAACAAAGGGGTAAAAATTGACAAAAAATAATCTAAACGCGGCACATTCTGTACCAAATGTTTAGAAACAAATTTTCGATTTTTGAATTCTAATGTGTTGCTATGGTATTCAGTTTTGAAATGGCCTTGAGGATATTTAAATTTTTACGAAAACTAAAGCACTTTATCTTTGCTATTACATGAAATTGCTTAAAAAAACAGTGGTCATATTCACATAAAGAACTGTAAATATTGTAATAAAACAGTGATTGATAAACCTGAAAGTTAAAACACTTCTACTATTATACAAAACATACACAAAAAATTTCAGTTAATTATTTTCAAAACTTTTTGAGCAATCGCTATTTTAAACACTTAAAAAAAACTCATTTCCAGTAAAAAGCGTTTTAAAGTATAACATTTTGCTTAAAGTAATGCCACCTTCTTTTGCTAAAAACACTTGTAGTTTTTGTTCTAGAGAACGGAACATAATAAACTTTGTATTTTTATAAGACTAATAAGATGGTCTATAAAATAAAATCATAAAAAAAACTGTCAATTTTTGGCAAAATTCACAATTTTAGGGTAGTCAGATACCTTAATCACATGCATTTATATGAGCTCATCCATTGTCAGCTCCTGAATGTGGGGGGTGAGAGAGTGAGAGAATATTAACGTCGCACTGATTAGCAACACCAGGGCTTTTGGCGACGGTCCGCGTAATTTTGAACCATGGTCAAGTGACGCGGACGACACCTGAGCTGGCACCCCCTCTCCTAACTACCACACCACACCAACGGGAGGACGTTTGAGCTCTCGACAGATTTAACGTGCATCACTCCCCTACACGGCGGATCTTTAGTGGTATTAGGATCGAACTCATGACACGCTAGCCATGATCCGATGCCTAGACCACTCGGCCACCGCGGCCGTTCCTGAATGTGGGAGTTCAGCGATTCTTAAACGTCATCTCATATCCGCTTTTAAATTTACTATCGTAAACTTCTTCAATCACATTACCAATTTTACTAACTTTTTTTTTCTCAAATAAATAAAGGAATCCACGAGATTTGAAATTCGCGTAAGTCGGGTAGTGTAATTCGAATTTTATTACTGTGTTCATATAAAATTGTTTTAATATTATTACAAGAAAAATTATTTAAATGCAATTTTCTTGACAAAATATAAAGAGTGGCAATGTCAAAACATTTTTCTTTTGCGAAAAATGCTTCTGCAATAATATTTTACCTCTATGTAGCTAAGGTTTTTCTACTGAGACCGAACAAGGATTTTGGTAGAATTCCTATTTAAAGAGTTACTAACAACTAAAATAATAACCCCGGTGGTTTTTGTTAAAATTTCTCTACTCTAATTTATCAAAATAGTATGAATAAATTCTCTTTTAAATTACATATTTCAAAAATCTTAGTTCAGTCTCTATATAGAAGTCTTAGCTAGTTAGTGTAAAAATGTAGAAGCAAGTATCCCACGCTTTTACCCCAATGACATTAATTTTCTCGTTCATCATTTTATTCTTATATAAAGAGTTATTTTTTTTAACTTTTTAGTTCGAGTCAGTGTAAAAGCTTGTTCTTTAGTTTTTTTTTAAAACTATAATTTATTTTTCATTTTTTAGTTCGATCTACAATAAAAGCGTGTTTTTTAAACTATCATTTATTCATTGTTGAATTTATCCTTGAGTTTGATATTTGGAGCCAGAATTACGTGGCTAGTAAAAAAATTTCGAATTACAAAAAAATTTAATTTACCATATTTTTATAACGGACTAAAAAGTATAAAAAATTCCTCCTTTTCGTTTTTTCTTTTCTTTTTTCACATTTTTATACATTGTCATCTACTTCTGAGCTATGATCTAAATTTCAAATCTGTAACTCATCGGAAAGTCACAGTTTAATCAATTACAAAATTCTACCCGGGCAAGAAAGCGAGTTAATAAAAGCATGATATTAAGTGTCAACCATACCCTTTTAAACGTAATGCTATAATGTTAATTCCTATCATCACTTCTAAACGTATTGCTTTATAAAAAAAATATTTAGCAGGTTTTTTTCACATGCTCGAGCCTTTTTTTTATTTTCATTTTCAGAAAAATGTTTGTATTATGGTTTGAAATTGCTAACACACACCCACCCTCCACTTTCTCACATAAAGAACACTTCTTTTGTTTTATTTTTATTAATCACAAGTGCATATAATTAGCTTTATAAAACACTCGCTTTAGTTGCTTTCTTTTAGTTGCTAAACCTGGAATTAGTTTCCAAATCTGGAAATAGTATATGGAATTAGTCGCAAAATTTGAAAATTGTATATGCAATAAGTTGCCAAATCCTGAAGTGGTGTATGGAATTGTCGCCAAATCTGATTATCGTTATTTCTGACGATCCTGATAAGGACAATGGAACAAAATTATGAAATCATTGTATTGTCATCGGTCCTTGACAAGTGTTGACAAGTGTGCAAAATTTCAAATTAATCCGATCTTTTAAAGTGGGTAAAAATCGAGTTCTAAGATTCCGTTGAATACAAGTGAAACTTATAAAAGCGTGTTAAAAATCAATGCATTTACTCGTTTGGAATTAATTTAACAAAGTTTAATTCGATTATATTTTGTTTTATGATTCAAGAAAGAAAAGGTGAATAGTAATAAAATTATTTATAATATAAAGCTATATATTTGAACCAGTCTTATTAATTTCTATTACATACAAATGAAGGAGATTGAATTATGCAATGTTAAATCTTTTAAGATTCTTAAAGACAGAATTTTTTTAAAAAAAATAAATCGATACTTTGAATTTAACTTTTCATTTAAAAAGAGTTTTATATTTATTTATAAATTTTATATAAAATTGTAGTTATTCTATATTGTTTTCTTAAGGTCCCCCATCATTTTGAATTCTTGAACTTAACTTTAATTCTATAGAACATATGGGTCGGCAAACTTTTAACTGTGGCTTGCCTAACCATATGATTCAGTGTGCAACACAAGTAGGACATTTTGAAAACAATTCGATTCCCACGATAATGAATGCAGAGTAAGAGAACAAAGGTCAATAATATAATTTTACAGTTTTATTTCATATTAATTTGGCATCATTTAGTTACTTATTAACAAAAAATAAACATTAAATATACTTTCAACATAAATTTTAAAAAATTTAAACAGTACATTTATTTTATGTATCTTTTAAATATATTTATTAAAATAAGAAATGCAGCATAAAATACAAATATTCCCTTTCAATAGTGTTAAATAAAAAATAAAATAAATATTTTAATGTGAACCTTGTCTTTACAGCGTTCTACTTCCTATTGCATTATCAGGGGGATAATGTAGGACTTTCTGTTTGACACGATTCTAAACATTCAGTTTTTAAACAGCTTTTTTGTGGACTCAAAATATTTTTCCTATGAGAAAAGATTTGTTCACATAGATACCGTAAAATCCGGCGTAAAACGCGCCCCTATACTTTCATGCTGTATTTTTTAACTTTAAGGTATATTCGCCATATAACGCGCACTCCTTTTTTTACGAAGGAACCTGCGGTATACATTAGCAATGCTATTATGCTTTAAAGGCATTTATTCAAGGTATTACCCCAGGGTTTTGTAAAAATAGCATTTTCCAGAAAAACAACCTCTTAAAGGCATTCGACTACCAGTGACAACTTTAAAAAAAAAAAAAGTGGAGATATGGGATTTTTTTTGTGGTTTTTAGGTTTGTTTAGTACATTTTAAGAAAAATATGCTAAAATTAAGAAGAGGAAAAGAAATTATTATTACTAAAAGTGGAAAAAAAGGATAAAAATTGACAAAAAATAACATAAACACGGTTCATTCTGTACCAAAAGTTTATGAACAAATTTGAAATTTTCTCACTTCTGATGGTTGCTATGGTATTCAGTTTTGAAATGACCTTCAGGATAAAGGATATTTTAATTTTTACAAAAACTAGAGCACTTTATCTTAGTTATATGAAGTTGGTTAAAAAAAACAGTGATAATAGTAACATAAGTGACTGTAAATTTTGTAATAAAACAGCGGGTGATAAACCTGTGTGAAATTTAAAACACTTCTAGTATTATACAGAACATATACAAAAAATTTCAGTTCATTATTTTCAAAACTTTTTGAGCAATCGCTGTCCCCTTTTGAGCATTTAAAAAAAAACACACACATTTCGAGTAAAACGCGTTTTAAACTATGACATCTTGCTTAAAGTAACGACATCTGCTTTTACTAAAACACTAGTAATTTTTGTTCTAGTGAACGGTAAATAATAAACTTGGTATTTTTATAAAGCAATGAAGATTGCCTGTAAAATAAAACCATAAAAAAATGTCAATTTTTGGCAAAATTCGCAATTTTAGGGTAGTTGGTTACCTTAAGTTCATGAGGTACGATATTTCTTTTAAATGAACTGTATTCCGATCTTTGTAGAAGTGTAAGTTTTTTTTATCCTTGAAGCTCTTATTTTTATACCCGGCGTATAACACTCATTCGTAAATTTCGATCTTATTTTTTGTGTTAAAAGTGCACGTTATACGCCGGATTTTACGGTATGTTGAACCAAAAGTGGAAAACAAAGTGCATGCGCAAAAAAAAAAATTCTCTCTTCATACAATTAAATCTCTCTAGCAATGACATTCATAAATGCACAAAACAGCTGTAGATTTATATTAAAAGTTATCTTACAGATTTTTTTGTGATTCCTTAAATGTCCATAATTCTGAAGATATTTGTAAAAGTACCAACTTCCATCCACTCAACAATTGAAAAGTTTGTGTAGTGCAAAGGGCCACTGAGAATTGTGTTGCGTGTCATAGGATTCCGACCCTGGAACAGAAATTTAACTCTCCCCTCAATCCTAGAGAGTAAGTGTTTTTAACGTCATACTACGAGGTCAAGCGAGGGCTATTAGCGACTTTCTTGTAATTTTGAACCGAGGTCAAATGATGAGAACAACACCGGAGTTTGCACTCCACCTTCCGAATTTCCACACCACACCAACGGGAGGGCATTGAGCCTCGATAGATTTAACGTGCATCAGCCTCTCTGCACGATTGGTCTTCAGTGGCGCAGGGCTCGACCTCGTGACATGTTGGTTAGTCATGAGTTCGCAACCATGACCATTCGGCCACCGCAGTGACCCTTTGTCCCCTTCTCTACCAAAAGGGTTTTGTGACCCGAAAGATCGTTTGTCACCCAAGAGAGCAAACACTTCAATAATTTTGATGAATGTAGGAGTGACCTTACTGAGAAATTTGGTAGCTAAATTTCGCCAAATTCTCTATAAAAAAAAAATCTGCAGATTCTAGGATAGTCTAGGACAAGAAAATCTTAGGAGCTTCTTCCCAGCCTATACAAGGCTGATGCAGGGAAGCAACATTGTGGAGTCAAATATTTTATAGCGACTGTGAGTTTCTTCCGTCTTAATGCGAAATTGTGAATACGGGGTTGAATTGGTATCTATTCAATGTACTGTATTTATTCAAATCTAAGCCGCTATAGATTCTAAGCCGTACCCCAAATTCTCAAAAAAATTTTGTGAAAAAATGCTGTTATCGATTCTAAGCAGCACACCCAATTCTCCACACGTACTTGAAAAAAAATAATTTTAAAAAATGTGTAAAAGGTTTATCAATATCCGATACTTCAAAATTTTTTAAAAAAATTAAGGAGACATAATAAAAAGTTAATATTTAATTTACCAGTATTAAAAACTTTCAAATACATACACGAACTGATAAGTACTCTAACTGTAAGTATCATGTTTCGAAATAATTCAATCATTCCCATTGTCATAGCTGACTTCGGAATGGGTGCAGGCATCGCCACTTTTCCCCACAATGTCGTGTTCCGTGCCGTCCAATGGATTTGTTATGCAACATTTAAAAAAATGTATCATAGAAGAATGAAAAAGAATTATTCAAGACTGTTGAACATTTACAAGAAAAAATTGTATCATTTTGTTTACGCCATCGACGTAGATTTGTTTCATCCGTGTCAAATTATCAGTGGCACTTGCTCTGTTTCCGTTTTTTCTCTACATAAAAAATTGCCTTCTTAAGCACACTTGCGTCATAATGAACTCTCATCCTGATGCTATTACCGATATCTTTGATGTTTAGGTGATTAAAAGAAAGCATATACAAAATAATTTCCTAAATAAGAGCAGACAGCGATGTTTAGGATAGACTAAATACTGGAGATAAACTGCGGAATGGGACAAGTCATCGTTTCAAGTGTCCAGAATGGATGGTTACATTTTTCCTTTTCAAAGGGGGTGGAAACTCAATTCCCCCCGTCAAACAATTGTTTTGCCTTCGATTCTAAGCCACACCCGATTTTCAATAGCATTTACTCTGCAAAAGTAGTGCGACTTAGATTCGAGTAAATACGGTATATAGGATTTTTTTTAAATCTGTAGCTATTGTAGATTTATGTTTGGGCGTTATATATGTGCTATTAAGGTATGCGACAACTTTTTTTAAAAAAAAAATTGAGATATGGGGATTTTTTTGTGGTTTTTTAGATTTGTTTGGTACATTTTAAGAAAAAATATGCTAAAATTAAGAAGAGAAAAAGAAATTAGTATTACTTAAATGAGAAAAAATTGGTCAAAATTGACAAAAAAAAAAAAAAAAAAATAGCATAAACGCGGCCCATTCTGTACCAAAAGTTTGTGAACAAATTTTCAATTCTGATGTGTTACTATATTATTCATTTTTTTAAGTGACCTTCAGAATAGGAGATATTTTAATTTTTACAAAAACTAGAGCACTTTATCTTAGTTAATATACGAAATTGCTTAAAAAACAGTGATTATATTCACATAAAGGACTGTACATTTTGTAATAAAGCAGTGATTCATAAATCTGTAGGTTTAAACACTTTTACTATGATACAGAACATATACAAAAAAATTCAGTTAATTATTTTCAAAACTTTTATAGCAATCACTCTGTCCCCGTTTGCTAAAAAAAAACGCATTTCGAGTCAAACGCGTTTTAAAGTACGACATCTTGGTTAAAGTAATGGAATCTGCTTTTACTAAAACACTTGTAGTTTTTGTTCTATAGTGAATGGAAAATAATAAACTTTGTATTTTTATAAAGCTAATAAGATGATCTATAAAATAAAATCATAAAAAATATTTGTAAATTTTGGGCAAAATTCACAATTTTAGGGTTGTTGAATACCTTAAGCGAAAATTTACTGTAATTAAGGGAGTGTTCCTGACTAAATTATAATTTACTCAGGAAAAATATTTTCTGCATTTGGAAGAATATATAGTTATAATAACAATATGATCGCGATAAGACAATATATGATAGTGTAACAATATGACTGATGAAATAATTGTAGTAATATGTATTATACAAGAAATTGAAGCATAGTATTCTAAAAATATGTATAATTATATATAAAATATCAGAGGGATATAAAAAATAATTAAATGGATTTTTTAAAATACAATTGTGGGTTTCACAATTCAGAAAGAGTACTCCCACCCAGGGGTTGATATTAAACTGATTCGACTACATTAAAAACTGGAGTTTTGGCGAAAATATAGAATTTTTTTAACATACCAAACGTATTAAAATATTTGATATAGCACCTTTCTAAAAGTGCCTTTCTTTTGAAGAAGACTTAAAAGTGAAATTATAATCAGGGACGTTTTAAGGCTTTGGGCCCCTAAAAAATGCAGGCCCCACCTATCACCCTTAAAAGTAAACAGAACATAGCATACGTTGTCAAATACGCGTACAAACAATAATCCGAAACAAATGTGCATGAGTTACAATCACACAAATCGGTTCGACCGACTGTCGACTTGTAAGTGAATGAGTATTGATGATGGGCTTAGACCTATACATGGACAATGGTCATCACATGTAGCCATTTGACATATCGTCCGAAATTCCCACTTTTTCGGAGAGTACAACCGGAAATAACACTTGACTTTTGAAACTATTCGAATTATGATATTCTTAGGGGTCTCAGGGGTGTCAACTTTTTCTGGAGGGCTAAAAGTATAAACAATATTCAAATACATATAACTTTTTGAAATTAAACTTAAATAATTCGAATCTTTTACACATTATTTATAAAGGAATGGGGCTTCAGAAAAGTGTAAAATGTTTAAAATATAATCATAATTTCAAAAATTATAGTGAGAAATATTTTTATATGAAATATTAATTAAGTTTTATGGCGTGCATGCCATTTTCAAAAGTATTAGCTTTAATTACTAGCAATAAGTTGATTTCTAAAGTTAAATGTATCCTTATTACACCGTAGTAAATTTAAATAAATAAAATAATAAATTATATATTTTTTAAAATAAAAAAAATTATATTTTCATAATTTTTTTTAAAAATTTCAATATTTTTCAAATATTTTGAAATACAAAAGATATATTATTCTTAATTTACTAGGGCTTAAAGAAAATAAAATACATTTTAAAATTCTGTAAAGTTCTATGCATCAAAGGCTACTATTTTGGAAAATTGCGTGCCCGACGCAAAAACTACTTAATATTTATTAGAAAATTATTTCTTATTTGCATATGCTTATAATTTTTTAAATTATGACTGTATTTCAAACATTTTGTACTTTTTTGAAACCATATTCCTTTGTATATGACATGTAAAAGATTCGAATTATTTAATTTAAATTTAAAAGAAGCATACTTGTTTGAAAATTGTTTGCATTTTCACCCCTCGAGACAAACTTAACACCCCTGAGACCACTTAAGGCTGAATCGAGAACAGGACGAGGCCCGGGCCTTCATTGCAGCCGGCGTCCAGTAGGTCCATGCCTTAGGATGTCCCTGATTAAAATATTACAATTTTTAGCTGAAAGTTTATGCGTAAATTTACATAAAACATGATATGTAAAATGTTTTTGATAGTGTTCTCGAGTGCCTGAGGTCGGATTTCTGAAATATATAATTTAGAAATGGATTTAATTCATATATTGTAATACATCAGAGTAAAAAATTTTTGACTGAAAACATCAATATAATTATTTCGATTGATTGCAAATCTGAAAATAATGTGAATTTTTGGAAAATCCTTGTTCAGGCCTCGTAAGGAAGTCTTAGTTATATATAAACAAAATATTATTACTATAGAAGCAATTTATATGAAAGGAGAATATTTTGAAGATATGCTTTCCTCATTTTCTGCCAAAAAATAGCATTTAAAAGTTATTGTAAAAAGATCATTAAAGTTTATGTATCTTTCGGAGAAAAGTGATTCATTTACTCATCACGAGTTCTCCGGAACTAATAGACATACTTGAAATTGGACAAGAGAGAGAGAGAGCATGTTTCTTTTGGTGAGCAAAGGTCCACAAAGTATTGGTTTTGTGGAAATCAATTTCCAAGAGGGTTTTGCGGATTAAAAAATATATAAATAAAAAAATTTTAAAAAAAATTATAAATTAAAGAAGTTTTTTTTGTTTTTAACTATTAGACCTACAAAGTTGAAATTTTACAGGAGTGTTTCTTTTGTTGAGTTGAGATCCTCTAAGATTGGGTTTTGCGGAAATCAACGGTCAGGATTGTTCTGGAAATGCTTTCCGTGCTAAAATTCAAGTCTTTTCCTTTTTTAATCAAGATATGAGGCTTATTAGAATGTTTTTGAATACAATCAGAAGCTAAATGTTAGGATTTAAATGACAAATTTAAAAGAATATGCAGTTGTACAGATCCCGAAACATCAAACAAAGGGGGAGGGTAATGGCTAGTAATTTTATATGTAGGGGAGACCGGGGCAAGATGACGACGTTAACAGTTTTTTGTTGTTTATTAATTTATTTTTAAGGGTAGTAAAATCAATTTTACATGAACTGTTAGAATAGTCCTTTGTAGTATTAAAATATATTATCATTTAATTTTTTCAATAAAAGAAGTTAAGGATTATTTTATTTTTTCATAACCTTAACAAATCGTCATCTTGCTCCAATACTGGGGCAAGATCACTTTTGCCTTAGGACAAGATGGCGACACTGAAAAAGGTTGAACATATTTTATCTTTTGAATGTGTTACGTGGTTTAACAAATGATAACTGTGTTTTTACATCTTACAAAGTATCAAACTATGCCTAAAGGATTGTAATGTAATGTTGAAGTGTTTAGTTGTGTACCTAACAATAGTCACAAATGAAAATGACATTATAATTGGAGAACATTCCTCATGCCAACACTCTTGGCATTTACAGCACTGGATCCATTCTTCTGTAGGAGGGGTTCCTCTTCACAAGCAGGACATCTTATAACACCGTCATTTGAAGTTGATACAACTGGAATGTTTGGCCTGGATTTTATAGATTTAGGCCTACAGGAACAGTTTGAGTTTTTTTTACTCCCTTTTTAGCTTCTCGAACTTTTTTTCTTGGGTTTTTTAAAAATAAAGCTTCCTGTTCTTCCTTCTGCTTTTCCGTTTGTACTAACATTTCTTTGGTGGGTGTACTTGTAACAATGCTTGAACTCAATTTTTTGCTTCCCCCCCCCACATTATGTTGTTTTAGGCAATGGTTTGAAATAAAAAAAAAACACTAACAGGCTTCTTTGGTGCATCGAAATCAACATTTGCCATAAGTTCTGGTTTTTCTGGAGGGTTTATATGTTGGTTTTCTATTACCGGGGTCTGAGGATTAGCACTATTATTCTCAGTTTCATCGCCAACAGCAGCATGGTTAATAGTTTTTACCGCAGCATAGTCATGTTCGCTAAACACAAGAGGATTATGAGGCTCGATCACATATTCTTAAAACCCGTTCAACGGCATTTCCAACTGTAGCTGATTTGAAGTAAGTGATGCTCAAAACCTCACCAATATTTTTGTCTGTGATAGTTTGTTCTGGATGAGTGACCATAAAATTGTCACATGCTTGGCTATAGTGCGTTTTTAACTGGTCGAAAAATGACACAACAAGGGGCTGGAGACGAAGTGATGCGTGTGACGGCAACCCCACCTGATGATGTGTTTCGTTCTGCAATATAAGATAGTCTGCAAAGTTATATGAGTTTTGTGATTGTCAAAAACCAGCAGATTAGGAGATTCTTTGCTTGGCTTCACATGAAGATAAAAGTGCTTCAAAAAAGAGAAAAAGGTGCCCTCATTGTTCCAGCCCTTATCACTACAGTTGCCTACAGTTCCTGGTGGGTCTCTTTCTACAAGTTCAGGAAGCATTCGTTTTCTCGCAAAAAATCAGAAAATGTGGCAGGTAAAAGGCAGTAGCTGTAAAGCAACACATTATTGTTACATTCCTTCCTATTTAGAATGGGGGCTTAGAGGATGGCAAAAATGTTTTCCTCTAGTCACCCCCTTTCGAATGAAACCTTTCCCGATCCGATGCACCTCTTAGCCCCAAAAGAGATGGAAGCGCAAGGTTACTCGGACATACACACAGACAAACAAGTGTTCACAGGATTTAATAGAATGGACAACAATAGTAAGTTTAATAAATTCCGAAATACGGGGCAAGATGACGAGCTCGTCATCTTGCCCCGTGTTTCGGATCGTCGTCTTGCCCCAGACTGTGTTTAAAAATATTCACTCTCCTTACCATGAAGTAAGGCAATTAATTGACATTTATTCATGGTAATAGGTAGTATTTAAACCAAGTTACTCATAAATATTAAAGAGAAACGTTATATCTAACCTGTATCTGTAGTAGAGCTTATTTACACATGCATAAAAGTTATATCGTGGCATCAAAAAACAATCAAAGCTTCACAACTAACACAAAAAGGGCGATTTCAGCGTGTCTATACTACTGTTTAACGAAAGGCCAAAAGGAGAGCCAGTAGTGTTCATTTGATGCTGCTACCTAGTGGAATACGGAAAAATTAAGACATTAGTCATCTTGCCCCGGTCTCCCCTATATTCTAATTCAAGCGACACTAAAATATAGAAAGAAAAAAAAAATCATTCATTCATATACTTTTGTGAAAATCACGATTGCAAACGTAGTAAAATACTTTAAGGGACCGGAGATTTCGGTAATAACAACATATACCACTATTCCTAACTTAATTCTTGATATTGCCATACCGGAAAATTATATGCATACCCATGGTGTGTTTGGTGATTAGCATACTAGTAGCCCCTCAGCCTACGGAGTAACTGACCATTTCAGCCCGCTTGACCAGGCGGGCATTCGAAAGCTGTGTGTATATCGGACAGCCCTATCATTCTAAGTCAAAGATAATGGCTCAGACCAGGAATGAATGGTTAATCCGAATTAATGTTTAATCTTTTGTTTTACGGTCTCTTGTCAGTAACTTGTGTGCCTTTATTTATCAGTAACAGCCTTTGTGTGGCGGTTGGCTCTGTTTGAACGCAAAGTTGTTTGGAAAAAGCCCTTTATAATAATTAATATTTTAAAGAAAATAAACACGTATTTTTGCGTGCTTACTTTTCCGATCGACAACTATCAACCTTTGCTAGAGGCGCTGCCCAGAGTGAGACAATTTTTCCGTATGCATAAAACTCCAAGAGAAATTGAACATAGTGAACTACTGACGTAATAAAAAGCTTATGTATTGCATACGTTTAGTAAAAAGCATAGTTAATAAAAAGTTAATAATTCTATTAATATTCTAAATTAGTGACTCTCAAAGTGGTCTACATCCAACCCGTGGGGTCTAAGACGACCTACAAGGGGTCCACGTCAGTGAAAAAATATTTTGGGGGTCCATGAGGTGTAAATAAAGGTCTACGATAGAGGCTCTCATTAAACCGGATCGGGACTTAAATATTAAAAGTAAATTTAATCAAATGGAAACCAGATTTTATCTATATTTAACAGATTTATTTACTAAATTTAAGGAAGTTTATTTGCAGTTACAAGGTGAGGTATAAATTTTATTAAAACAAGGACTATCATTTCAGAGTTTGTGCAAAATTTCGAATTAATCTGACCTTTTTAAGTGGGTGAAAATCGAGTTCCAAGATTCCGTTACATGCAAGTGAAACTTATAAAAGCGTGTTAAAAATGCCCTTTATTCATTATTTTGAAACAAGGTTTAAGAACGAATTCATATAGTCCCTTTGAAAAAAAAATTTCATATTAGAAGAAAATCTGATCGGTATAGGTAGTAACGGTGGCCTTAAATTAAGGGGGGGGGGAAGCGGATGTCAGTAATTTTGGCTTTAAGAAGACATACCTTTTATTTATCCCGAATTATGGAGTATTGTTTGAAAGTTTTTAATTGTTTTTCCTAGTGAGAAGGAGTTTCAGCATGGTTGCCAATCTCCAAAATTAAAAAAAAAAGAAATAGAAAAAGAATGGACTCTACTAATCAAAGAGATTTAGGGTTTAACTTGACAAGATTGATACCAAAAGTCAAAAATTTGTTATTGCAGCACCTTACTCATCCCTCCCCTTATTAACATTTGTTTGCTGATCATTTATTTTATGTATTAATTTAATTATCATGTGTTTCTTAAGTTTTAAATTCTATACTTCACTCGAGTTAGAAATTTAAATCTTTTAAAGTAAGTAGCTCTATACCACCTGTCAAAAAGACATTTAAGTTAATAAATTAGCAAAAAAATCAATATTAGATAAGCACGGGTTTACCCAAAACCCCGAAATACGTGGCTAGGAGGTCTATGAGACAAAATGTTTGGGAACTTTAATTCTTGATTATTGCAAAATGATAACACACCTTCTTAGTTCAACTTGCGACCACCAAAAATACATCAAAATGGTAAATAAAGGTCACCACATTGCAATGAACGAAAAGTTCTCGGAGATGGTCCAATATGTACAATGGAATGTATATTCTATATTTTTCACATGATTTATAAGGAGAGCGACACCCAGGTAGGCATCCCACTCTAAGAACTTCCACGCAAACGAGAGGACTTTCAGCATCGACACAAACAATGTCAGCTACGAGTTAGTGACCATGATTCTTTGCTACTTCGGCTAACAGATTTTTAGTAGAATTAGACCCGAACTCAAGGCTCTATTTAAGTGTTACGTTTGGTTCAGGTTCTCGTACATTAGGCAAAGAATATCTTAAAGCTTCGATTTCACATTTGTCGTTTTTTATATCAATCGTTAAAAATGCACACACAGATGCTCGGTCACAAATGCAATTCTATTTGATTGATTTTTTTAAAAAAAAGCTCTTTACATTATCCGAACTGTACTATTTCAATTAACCGGCTGACAGCGGCTTACAGACCTCTGTAATTGAGGGAGGCGGGTACAATCGGGGACGTAGCTTCCACTGTATCAATGATACGGGGCCCTCAAGCTACGGGGGGGGGGAACATATGTAATATTTTGATTTTTTCCAATGTTTTATCAATGTGAACATTTTTATTTATTTTCCAAAAAAGGGGCACCCAAAGAATTTTGATACTGGGCTCACTCAACTCTAATACGCCAGGGGGTACAGTCCAAAAACATGTAGATGACAGTGCTAAGGGATAAGGGTTTTTTGGAAGTTTAACTATAAAAAGAATTAAAGAGCACAGCAGCAGAAAAAAACCCATGCACAGTTTTAAGTAGTATGTTATAAGGTACTTGGAGAATTTTTTTTTAAAGAAAAGACATTTAAAAAAGCCTTAGAAATTTTAAAAAAAAATGTTTTTAAAAGTTCAAAAAATTTTAATTTTACAAACATTTTGCAACAAATTAAAAATTTTTTTGTATGGAATTATTGTTAAATATTAACCTTTATAAAATACAATTAAAACCAAATACAAAATATTAAAAATAAAAAAAAAATCCGAAGATGGTACCATATCGCCTTAACTAGTAATATGTATTGCTTGGAATAAGAATTTCTGCTCCTATAATTATTAAATAACGTCACACTTTGCAGTTACACGTGGGTTCTAAATGATTGACCTTGCAATTGGGTCACTAAAATATTTAATAAATGAATCGAGCATGGAAATTCATATTTAAGAACACAAATAAGTCACTCTTTTCGACTCGCAAAAACAGTAAAGAAAAAAATATTCCGTTAACTGAAGCATATTGTTTTAACGAATAAGTAAAAATTCTGGATAAAATCTGAGTTTAAAAAAGTTTTTTTTTTAAATAATGAAATATATATATTTAATACCATACATGAAATTATGTCGTTATCCAATATTTATAGTAGAAGGTTTGTGTCTTCATTTATATGCTGCTTTCAACAGCAATGAATTTTCAAATATATGGCAATTAAAAATTCGATTTCACTGAACTCAAGAAAAACTCAAATAACTTTAAAACAAAGAGTAAAATTTCTTTACGGGAGAATTTAAAAAAAATTTAAAACAAATGATTTTATGTACATTAAAAAAACCCATCGAGATACTATTTGGAGCAAGCACTGAAATTTAACTCCCAGATTTTAGTAACATATAAAAATTTCTATTGCAATGTAATACATTATAAAAAATAGATTTTTCAGATGTATCCAATTACATTTTTTTTTTTGTAATTTTAAAAGTAATTTTATAAAACAATAAAATTTCCAATAATTTTTAATCTTCTTTAATTTTTAAAATTTTTTAAATAACCTGAACCATAATAGCATGAAGCTTTTTAATTCATTGTTGAAATCTAATTTTTTAGTAGCTTTAAAATAAATTACTTCATGTATAGTTTTCTTTACCTTTGGCTGACCCTGAATGTATCTGTTGTGTAAAGCTTATAGTACAAGTTTATTAATTTTAGAAAACACGTTTATTTTTCGCTTAAAATCTTTAAGCATTAGATTTGTTTGAAACAACTCGTTTTCAAATTTAGTTTTTCTTTATTTTAAAATATTTGTAGATGTTTTTTACGTATATTATAAATGAGTTTCTTTCTACTCTTTAAATGAAAAAAGTAATTTATTTTAAATTATTCATGATTTAATTATAATTGAAAAATAAAAATCTTGGTATCATTGATTTCACTTGGCTATAAGATCAACTGCCTAGTAATTTAAAGAGAAAATTCAAAAAAAAAAAAAAAAAAGGCTACATGGATTTTTACTTAAAAACCTTTTTTAATCACACTTAAAAATATTACATAGAAAAATGTTTTTAAAAGGTGGAATGTAATAAAGTACTATAAAAAATTTTAAATTGATTTTCTTAGATGTGATTACATAGAGTCCTACATGAAAGCATACATTTCCAAACAGATTTCCCGAATCAAATGACCATATTTGTTAATAAGAGTAGAATTTCCAGACAAACAAATGGGACTATTATCGTAAGCCGAACAGCAGGTTCTAAGACCCTTTTCCTTGGCTGCATTCATCTCAGAAGTGCCTGTGATTAGAAAAGGAAGGAAATTAAAACAGAGTTTCGAAAGAGAAGAATTTTTTTACATTTGAACGTATTTTGTAATGCTTTATTTCATCTATTGTAACACCCACATTTCGCTATAAATATTTCGACTTACAAAGCAGATTTAAATACCTTTATCAGTATTAAAAAATTAAACTTTCAATGAATAAAAAATAAGAGTTTTCGACGTTAAAAATTTCTCCATTGATTAAAAGTAATGTTTTAAAAAATTCCCCTGTTTCATGTATTTCTAATATTATTACAAATTCCACCTCGAAAAGGAAAGAAATTGCTTCCGAAATAAATTTTACAGGAGACTATTTTTTTACCAAAAACAAAATTAAGATTCAATATATACTCCACTAAGACCTATATTAAACTTTAGATTGAAATCTATCCCAGTCATTTTAAATTTAAAGAAATAAACCAGACCAAGGAAAAATCAACTTAGACGTAAAGGGAACGCTGATTACCAAATTTTGAAATTAACAAGTTATAGAAATATGTATAAACAAACAAAAGTATGAAAATAATACCGCTATAATTTATTCACACATTTCAAACTTAACGAATGAGTTTTAAAAAAAAAAAAAAAAAAACTTTGATAAAACATTAGCAATTGCAGCTGAGAAAATTCGAAAGTTAAGACAATTCCCCCCCCCCCTTCTTACTTTTTCCAAGCTTACTGTGCTCAAGTGCTCTTATATTAAATTTTGGCCATTGAACCCACAAGTGAAATAACTATTTCTATGCCAAATGAGGGGGGGGGGGACGCGCAAAAGGGCCCGAATAAGCTGGACTTAAACCATGTTTTCTGGTAATTAATTTCGATCCGTCAGTGTGAAGGGGACGTGTAGATCAACACCCAGGGCCCGAAATTAGCCTAAATCGGCAATGTTTGTCATTTTATTTACTACAATCATTAGTATCTATTTTCAAACATAAAAATTGGAGAGAAAATTGATTCTCTTCTGCAACAAATTTTTGCTATGACTTCCTGGAATTCAGTTGCATGACAGATAATATATTTCGACACATGTGTAATATCCCATCATTGCAGTTAAACTTATCCATATGATCGAAATACATTATTGGCGGAATATCGCGTTCGATGACATTTTTCTGGTTTGGCGTGTGTGATAGACGGAATTTTATACATTAACCTACAGTTACAGATTTAAAGTTGAATACAAACCGGAAAGATGCTGAAAAGTAAAATTTAACAATATTTTCTAGTTATTTACTACCATCGTCATTTCTAGCAGAGTGGCTTTGAAGAGTTGTTCCTTCTGTTCCTGGCTTCTTATTTTCCGTAAATGGCTCTGAAGTGGAAGCATTAAGATTGAAATGGACATAGATATTACTGCTTTCTGAATTTCGCTTTTTCTTGATATCCTGAAATGTTAAAGATAACAATAAGAGTTGAAAAATTTGGTACTTACGTGTTAGTCCGTGGACCGTTTTCGCCAAATCAAAAAATACCGCCAATTACCGTGATATACAGCCATTATCCCTTTCTCTAATACAGTTTTCTTGTTTATAAGTTGCTTTACTTTTCTTCTCTTATTTTTTTTCTTCGAAAAATGAGTAACATTTGAGATTTGCAGTACTTGTGTATCAGCCTATCGACCAATAAATTGGTGAAATTTTTGAAGAATTTAAGCCAAAGTCTATCTGCAAAAATATTAGAAATCAAATTTCATTATTTAAATGCCATTTATTCCAACAAAAATAAAATACAGTTAAGTTTTAAATAACCGAAATATCGAACCACTACAGAGAGGCAGCGCTTTATTCTTAAACACATAAACATACTGTGTTTGTTGACACGCTCTTTGATAAAATTATTCTGTAATTTAGGCTCCAAATACAAATCATGTTTCTCAAAGTTTTTCATGTTATTAGCTCGATGGTTTAAATGTAACATGCCATCCACGTAAGCCCAAAGTTGTGGGTTTGATCTCGAATGGAGTCTATAGATTTTCTGGGTCGAAAATCGTAGGCACGCATGTCATGATTATGTGGCATGTAAGAGATCCCTTGAGTATCAATTTGTCTCTGGTACTCTCGTTAATATTTAGCATCCGACGAAGAGCTTGAAATGAATGAATTCAAGCGTCAAAAAGTTGGTAGTCGAAGCCTCCACTAGAGGTGCCACCAATGAAATGATACTCACACTTAAGGGCTTGCCGTGTCTGCAAAAGCTTAGCTGTAAAAATGCTGCCCATTTGATGAAAAAGATTGTGTTTAAACTTCCGCTGGAACATTTTTTCATTATTGGCTGTATATCACAGTATTTGGCGAAAATGGTCTCTCCATAGGCTAATACCATAAATATTTGCCAGAAAAAATGACTCATGACTGGAAGATAAATCTCAAATAAATATAAAAATTCTTTCTTTTCGACTTTTAATCAATGAAAATATTTTAAAAAATTGTCAATTCACTTCAACAAGTCTGTATAGAAACTTTTATACTTATTGGTTATATGAACAATGGGTTAGCAAAAGTTTTTCCGATTTGTCGCCAACACGAACATTGACGATATTATCCAGTAAAGTAAATTCATTACAAACTCAATAACGGAACAGAATTGAGCGAGTTTTCTACGCACTGCCCGCGTTTGGCTTCACTGTCAGTATAACCAAAAAGTACCCGAAAATCCAAAATTGAGACTTTTAATAAAAATGCGGTACTTACATATTATACCATCGATCAGTTTCGTTAAATCAAAGGACACTGCCAAACCCGGCAAACCATCATCAAGCATGTTCAAACGCAGTAATAATGAAAATAAAATGACTGTATTTGGCGGTATCTTTTGAATTGGCAAATTGACCGACGGTTTCTTACGATAGTACCAAAAATACTTATTGTTAGATTAAAATTCTTTTCTTTAACAGAATATCAAATAAAAGTTGGCATCTTACAGCGGATTGATGTAGATCTTCAAATTAAAAAGTAATGCTATCAGTGGTATCTAACACGTATTTTGTTTTTGATCCAACACTTTTCACTGAACTACATCAGAAAAATTCTGGGAATTCCAGAAAATTTTATGACCTTTCTATCAAACATCAAATATTAGTTTTTAGGTAAATTCACCTTGAAAAATTTGTTATGGAATAAAAAGAATAATAGGAGTAAAAACAAACAAACAAGATATGAATCATTGGCATGGCTAAGTAATTTTAGCGCGTTTTTCACATGTTATATTTTACAATAGGAAAATTCGGGAAAACTATGAAAAAATTTAAATATGATTCGGCTCATCTAGGGCACAAATGCGACCCAATGCCGAAAACCCGAGGTCAATTGGTTGCTTACTGGCTGAAAAAAAGGTACGACAAAATATGGAACAAAGACGAAATTTGCGTCCTAATAGCGCTTTTGTTCCACTACGTGAAAAACGCGCTAAAAGCAACAACAGTTTACAATAATATCAAAATTATTTTGCGATGAATACTTTGTTCCCCATCGACCAATTTCGCCAAATAGCCAATCCAAATTACGTCATAAATGTTATTCTTAGTGTTTTGGGGCTAGAGAGTTATATTAAGCACCCTATAAAGCTGCACGAGGGTTATCAGATTTCGTAATTTTGAATCACGTTCAAGTGAAGAGGATGACACTTAGTCTGACACCCATCTCTTCTAACTTCCTCACTACTCTAGAGTGAGTGAGTGAATATTAATGTCGCACTGATTAGCAACACGAGGGCTTTTGGCGACGGTCCGCGTAATTTTGAACCATGGTCAAGTGACGCGGACGACACCTGAGCTGGCCCCCCCTCTCCTAACTACCACACCACACCAACGGGAGGACGTTTGAGCTCTCGACAGATTTAACGTGCATCACTCCCCTACACGGCGGATCTTTATTGGTACTGGGATCGAACTCATGACACGCTAGCCATGATCCGATGCCTAGACCACTTGGCCACCACGGCCATTCCTCACTACTCTAATGGAAGAGCGTTTGAGCTACGGCCCCCTCTATACGGCAGGTGTTAGTGTTTTGGAACATGCTCAGGAATAGTTATCCACTATTAGCTACATATCGTGGCATTTGGCGATGTCTTGTTTTGAAGAAATTGGTCGATGCAAGTACCAGCAGTTATGGGTTAAGCTCCCGTGACGTCATGTGTATGTGGTCATATAATAAATGCAATCACGTTTTACCAGCCAATCTGTTCATTCACTTCATTGTTGCCAACTTTTGCTTTTTGCAGAAATTTTTTTAAGAAACTACAACTTTTACTGTCAAAAATATAACGTATTAATTCTGTCAAAAATAATAACGCATGTATGTAAATAAACCCTACTGGATTTTGAAGTAGCTGTACAGTATAAGAATTTTTTCACTGAAAAACTTTTTAAAGAATTGTATTTAAACAATTTCAACCAATTACCAAACTTGAAATTTTATCTAAATTTACACAAGTACAGGTTTTGTGTCAGTTGCGATTTGAATGAAAAATACATGATTGTATTTATCATGGTACCATCAGGAATTAAGCCCCTTGGAAAGGAATCACATGGCGGTAAAAGCAACTTCCATTACACCCCCCACACGCACAAAAAAAATTCTTTCAATTGACCATTGATCCTTTTGTTCTCGATACCTGCTTATAAAAACCACAAACTAATCAATAGATAGATTAAAATGTGTGTATGTTTCAAAATATGATTCAAAGATTTACGTACACATATGACAGAAATAATTCGTTAGAATAAATAGTCAAGTCCTAGTTGGAATACTGACTCTTTTGGCGATAAAAATTTGCGCCAATTGGCGGTAAAGTAAAAGCGTATTTTTCAAAAGCGCTAAAATCCATTTAAAAAAAATGGCGACAAAAAGCGATTAGGATTTTTTTTTAGGATTATTAGGAGGGGTTCAATCAGGATACTACAGAACAAATCGAAAAAACGGTGAAATAAAAAATAACGGAAAAGTTCAAAATTGCTAAAACAACTAAACTGCCTTTCCCCATGAGTCTTAGCTTTAAGCATTTTCGTTACAATTTTTAGCGAAATGAATAGATCTTTTTAAAAAGGTTTTAAATATAATCAATGTTCTTAACAGAAATAAAGTCAATAAGTAGAAATAATTACAGTAACTAGTTAACTCACCTGATTATTCGAATCCGAAAGCTGCTGGAGCAGTCTTTCTCTTCTATCGTGTTCTTGGAGCATTATTAATTTTCCTTTGCCACGAAATCTTCTGGGCATTAATCTACAGCTACCGTCTTTGTTAGCCGGCATCTTTAAAAGAACAAAAAAAAAAAACAATTTTAGTATATGACAATGGTTTATGAATAAATGTGGTACTTGCGTATTATCGCAACAATCGCCAACTCTATTAATCTCGCCAAGTTGGCAAATCCGATTTCCTATGTGTCGTACGCGCTGAAATGGCAATCATGTGCTTCGTTTTAAAAATGTCGCCAATAGGATCGCCTAATTTGATATCAGTGAGTGAGTGAATATTAACGTCGCACTGTTCAGCTACACGAGGGCTTTTGGCAACGGACCGCGTAATTTTGAACCATAGTCAAGTGACGCGGACGACACCTAAGCTGGCACCTCCCTCTCCTAACTACCACACCAACGGGAGGAGGTTTGAGCTCTCGACAGATTTAACGTGCAGCGCTCCCCTACATGGCGGGTCTTCAGTGGTACTGGGCTCGAACTCATGACACGCTAGCCACTTGGCTACCGCAGCCACAATTTGATATTGGTTCGCTACGAATTATTCCGTCAAATATTTGAACAATTTGTCGGGTGATAACTTTAAAATACACTAACATAAACTGGTATCCAAAGATCCAACTGACGCGATTTCAAAATTATGAATTTTTTTGTTTAAATTAATCGACATTCCGTACTAAAACCACTCATGCTTGGCTCTTTTAGAATCAGTCATTTAAAAAATAATATGCCAAAAACTTTACGATTTTTCGAAAAATACTCAAAATTTTAATTAAACATTTAATAGCTTCGTCATTTATGAAGATAATCTCATAAAACTTTTTTTTCGTGTGTAGAACAATATTACCCAAGATCTGTACGAAGATTTAAAAAATTGCTTAAAAATTAACGGATTTAAGAAAAAAAAATTGTGTTTTTCGTCTAGTACCCTTTTCGAGAATTCATTTAGCTAGACTGTTCGAAAATAACCGCCAAACACCTAGCAACAATAATGTGTTGAATAAGATGAACAGACTGAGAAACCTTTTCCAGTGAAAAAAGTAACTATTACTAAAAAGTAAAAAATAAATTAAAAGTAAAAAAACTTTTTTAAAAACAAGCTTTTATTTAAACGCGCTAAGAAGAATAAAATAAACTTTTTCTTTAAAACTTTTTTTACTATCAACTGATAACGTCATTACACAATTAATGGGATATAAAAGCTTGTCTCGAGATTTACCTGTGTAGATAAACAAGTAAATTGATCTGATTGATTTTAATTGTTAAAATTTTCAAACTAAGTAAATACGAGTACTTTAATCTAGCGACGAACTTTTATATCATATAAATTGTGTAATGACGTTTTAAGTGGATAGTAAAAAAGTTTTAACGAAAGATTATCTTAGCCTTTTTAGTGCGTTTAAATAAAAGTTTGTGTTTTTAAAAAGTTTTTTTACTTTTATTTCAATATAATATTCTAATAACTAATGCTGTTTGATTAAAAAATGCTACGGGTCCCAATTGATAAAAAACAGCTCACTGTTCATCCTCTTGTATTTCTTTGTAGTAGCTATTGAACTATTGGTTACGCATTATTCTATTGATTAATTTCATTACATCAAAAGATGCCGCCAAAAACCCGATATACAGCCAATAGTAGCAAACCGTTTCCTTGTACATTCAAACAATAATAACACATTTGGGGACATTTTTATTTGATGAAATTGGTCGACGGTATAACACCAACGGTATATGTACCAACTATTGTGATTACAAGAGTAAATTTTGATCGCCAACCTGGCGATATTTTCTCATATTTTGCAATAAATGTTTCAATCAGAATTCAGAATGGTCATAGAATTGTTCAACTAAGTGACAAAAATGAATCTGAAGGTCCATATCACGTTGCCAAATGCCGCGATATGATGCCATGGTACTTACGTACTATCGCAACTTTGCCAACATTTTTCTCCTCTGCAAAAAGGTATGAACTAAAGTAGAGTTTTACCAGGAATAAATTTAGCATCGATCTACTATGGATATTTCCCCGAAGAATATCCACCAAATTGGAGTGATATGACAATATGGTATTCATTCCCCCCCCCCGTTTGTTATTGCCAAAGGCTTATTTGCCACGACTTCAGAATTGCGCCAAAAGCGAGTAGGGGGTACCGATATAAGATTAGTTCCAGAATCAAAATAGATTACAAAAAACGTTTTGGTACTTACGTATTATCGCAACAATCACCAACTCTATTAAAAACTTGCCAAGTTGCCCCCCCCCCCAATTTCCAACGTGTCGTACGCTCTGAATTGGCAACCATGTGCTTCGTTTCATATAGCGTCGCCAATAGGTTGCGATAGTACCAATGTTTTCACGAGCAAAAAAAAAAAAGTGTCGGAAGCAATAATAGCGTCAATGAATAAGAATGAAATTAAATGACATTGTCACCAAAAAAAGTAGCAAAGAATATATGGGCTCATGTGTAGTATGGGCTTTGGATTTGGCGATTTTTCTTTGCATTTGGCGACCTTCATATAGAAATTATGGTGAGATAACGAATTCATTCTGGCTTCCGGACACTTATCGCTAAGTGAAGTAGCTTGGCGATCGATTTTGAATGCCAAAAGAAATTGACATCGCCAAGGCCCACTTCCCCCTATACTACACTTTAACCGGATACATGATCCAAGATTAAGGAGTATAAACTTAAAAAAAAGTATCATACTTTCAGAGCTTGTAACATTTATAAATTCACTCTCAGAATATTGGTCTTTGTTTTTTTACACTGTGTGTGTATAATATATTCGAATTAACTTACTTTTTATAGAAATAATGTTGTGTATGTGAATTTTGATAATTGTAAGCAAACAAAACCGGAATGTAAACAATTTTTTTGATTGTGAAAATTCAGCTGATTTAGAAGCAAGAAAAAATTCATTGAGGTTTGGTCTACGACAGAAAATTTCAAATTTCATTAAAAAAAAGCGCATAATTTTCTTCCCCATTCCCAAGAAAAATGTGTCAAGCCACTATAATAAACATTTTTTTTCTTAATGTTTACGATGTCTATTACTACCGATCAAACATGCTCACATTAAAAATGACATTTCGTAATTTCCAACTATGGTCAGACAACGAAGTGGACAGCTGAGTTGGAACTTCCTTCTCCACTGCCAAATTATTTCAAAGTGATGATTTTCAGGCCATCCTAAATTTAAAATGCTTCTGACTCAACTATTCCCAGAATTCTGACTGTAAGGGACATTTATTCTTTTTTTTTTTTTTTAAAAATTATCATCATAAATCAATTATCACAAAGTCATATTGTAGTGAATTATGAAGTGTTACTATGGCAACCGGAATGACAGCGAAAAATATTCTGAACCCTGAATTTTCATCTAAATCATTTTGTCTATTAAAGTGTAAAATTCAATCATTTTATAGAATTTCTAGGAATTTGTTACAAACGTTTGGTTCTTTATCGTTAAAGTATAAAAAATTGCATTAAAAAATTCAAAGAACACTTTGATTTGTTAGGCTTAGTTGCCGCTAAAGCCAAAACGTTGTAACTAGTCTGAATGCCAAAAAAAATGGATTATTGCCAATCCAGTAAAATGAAGAAGGTTACTGTTGCCACTCCTAATAAGATCAACATTTCCTGTTTTATATTACTTGACAATTGTTTGCGTTTGTTTATTCACTTCTGAATCAGGCAACAGAATTTCAGTAGATAAGTTTATGGAATATTCTAAGTAGTTTTACGTTTTACGCTAAGCAAAGAACTTAATAATATTTTACGTTTACGGAGCTTGTGATCAATTAATTCGTCTTTCATGTAAATAGCTTCATTTATTCAAAACTGTAAATCCTGCTTGTCGAGAGAGTGAAGAACAATAAAAGAATATTGTAATTGAAGAATAGTTTTTCTCGAGTCACAACAGTTACAAAGAAATTGCTTCCAGATTCCCAAGTATAAAAATAAATACAGTTAGTTTACATAAAATACAAAATATAAATGCCTAAAATTCACCTTAAAAATTGTTTTTAAAAATTCTATGTTCTATAATAAAATTGTGAATTCATCTTAAAAATTAATTACTTTTCAAACTGTATATGTGTGTGTGTTCTATAATTTTTATTACATTTCTCCTTGTTTACTAAACTCACTTAGCAAAAAGAGTTCAACAATTGTTGTCCCAACAAATTTCTTAAAATATCTGGTCAAAGCAGCTAAAGGGTGGAAGAGATTTTAATCACTTCACATATTGCTACGAATTTATTGAAACCCTAGTTATTTGATAGAATTTCAAATTATAGACCATTGAAGCCAAAAATAAACAATTTGACATCAAATCAAGTCCATCGTCTCATGAATTAAATGTTAATTAGTTAAAGTATCTCGAAAAAGACATTGCATGCTATGGATAGATTTATCAATAAATAATACTAATAAAAAAACGGAGTGAATTTTTTGGTATATTTGTTTAGTATTTAAAAAAAACTGAATTAAAAAAATTATATTAATTGAAAGACTGCTTAAGCCTTCCTGGCAAAAACACGCTGTTTAAAAAAGAGGATATTGTATTCAAAACTTCAGAAAATAGGCAATCGTTATTCTATTAAATAACTTGATAAATCATGTGTGTGGAAGATTATTTTCAAACATTCCCAATGAGAAATAATTACACATAAATGCTCTCAAAATATATTTATTAAAAGATAAATTTTTTAAAAGAATTTCTACAATTCTCCATCTTAGTTTAACTTGGCAGCGTTGAGAAAGGTATACAATGTACCAATCTACTTGAAAAATAGCTCGACTTTTTTTGTTTTGAATTTAAATCCAAGAAAATAGATAGAAATTTGTAAAAAAATTGCATACGTTGCAGAAATTAGATTATTTTTACGCTGTAGAAATGTAATTATTTTTTAGACAAAGTTAATTAATAGAGTCAATAGCGCAACGTTATGAAATTCCAGTTTGGCTGAAAACCGATTTTCGACGCCAACTTTTGTCATTGTTGTAAAAATAACATTATTACACACAACAATGCAGATATATCAAAGATGGCGCCCAAAACTAGTTAAATGTTTTTAATTAATATCTTTTTAATTAATTGCAATATCGGAATATAAATGGTCAAAACATGCATTGTCATCCAAACTAAACGTATGTACAAAATTTCAGCTCAATAGGGTGAAGATATCAGCTTCAAAATTGAGTTGCAAGATTCCACCCGAACAAATTACATACATACATACATTGTAAGTTAAATAAAAGCTTGTAATAAAGGTGAAGTTCGCACAAATGTAAACAGATCAAAATATTATTCATCACTGTTACATTCATGATTTAAATTGAAAATACACGCAAGTTAAATCTCTCTTTAACGTGACGCCATCTATTGGTATGTATATCAACGACCAGTAAATACGTTAGGAGTCGTGCTGCCATCTATAATGCATACTGTGAACCATTCTAGCTCTTTCCCTGGCGTAGGCGCGATAACACGCCGAGACATATCCAACTCTTACCTGGCAACACGGCGTGTTTTCACGCTTTGACGCGCGCCAACATTCAGGTTGGTTCGCCCTGTTCGCTCCAACTAACTAACTAACAATTAACTAATAATTAACAATAATTAATTAAGCTCCTAACTAACAATTACACAGTTACAGGAATTTTTTATTTTAATAATTAATCAATTAAGCTTTTAACAATTGCAGTTACAGGATTTTTTTATTTTAATAATTAATTAATTAATTTTAACAAGTAATACATTAATTAATAATAATAAATTTTTTAAATTAATAAATAATAATGAAGTAATTAACATTAATTAATTACTTAATAATAATATAAATTAATTAATATTGATTAATTAATAAATATTTATTTATTTATTTTAACAAAAATTAATTATTTTATGTATTACTTTTACCATTATTTAATTAATTATTTATTACATAATTAATTCATTGATAATCAATTGATTAATTAAATAAGCTCTTAACTAACAATTGCACAGTTACAGGAATTTTTTATTTCAATGCATGCGTTTCAGCCATTTAATTGTTAAATTGCCTGCCAGACTTGGGTAGGATTTAAATACCAGGGAAAGAGCTAGTTTTCTTTTCCATTCAGTGTGCAGCGCAGGGATGGGCTGACTTTTTCAGTCGCGGGACAAAAATCGTGGGAAAAAATTTGATTGGCCGAGATAAATTTTTCTAAAATTAAAAAAACAACAACAACAAACAAGAATTACAATTCAAATATGTTAATGAGATGTGTGGTTCAGTTTGTAATTTCGTCATAAGCTTAGTCTTAAAATTTTAGTTTTCTTGTCTGGACATAAAACATCACCAGCTTGGAGCATGCATTGTTTAACGAACTCCCCATCACTGAGAGCTTTATTATTTTTAGCAATATTGTATGCTTCAATGTAACTTGCATGTGTAGCTGCATTTTGGATACTGTTTACCTTTTTGAAAAAATTTTTTCGACCTGATATTTTTTTACAAAGATTTTCTGTATCTCGTTTTCTTTCATATTCGGACATTGCTTCTTAATTGGAATTCTTGTGCTTAGATTTGAATTGACGGGAAATGTTATATTCTTTGAAGACTGCTACAGCTTCTCTGCAGATGAGACACAGTGGTTTATCTTTTACAACTGAAAAAATATTTGTTCATCCATTCGTCATTTAAAAGCATTGGAGTTCTGAATCAACTTTCTGTTTTTAAGTAGCCATTTTGGGGCTGAAATATTTTACGAATAACTCAAACAAGCACTATACTACGCTATACTTTTAACAATTTCACAATGATGTTTCTATAAGTCCGCAATATTTCCATACGCAATCGCGCGCGTTAGAACTAGCGCCTAAAGACAAAGCTGATGGCTGGAGCTTAAAATGCGCAGTCTGCCAGTGAATATTAATGTCGCACTTTTGGCGAGGAGCCTCATAATTTTAAACCATGGTCAAATGATGAGGACGACACCTGAGCTCTGGCACCCCCTTCTCCTAACTACCACACCAACGGAGAACGTTTGAGCTCTCAGCAAATTTACCGTACATCGCTCTCCTATATGTCGGGTCTTCAGCGATACTATGTTCGAACTCGTGACACGCCAGCCACGAGTCCGTTACCTTGACCACTAGGCTACCGCGGCCACACGCAATCTGCCAGATGTGAGGTTTAATTCACCAATATTGAATTCCCATATCTCTGCTCACCGACAAAGAGATTACGCTTGTTGGCGCCAAAATACGCTATAACTAAGAAATAGCTTTAGCTTTTTACATTTTACCGATTGAATGAGTGAGTGAATATTAACGTCGCACTGTTCAGCCACACGAGGGCTTTTGGCGACGGACCTCGTAATTTTGAATCATGGTCAAGTGACGAGGACGGCACCTGAACTGGAAATCCCCTCTCCTAACTACCACACCACACATATGGGAGGACGTTTGAGCTCTCGGCAGATTTAACGTGCATCGCGTCCCTACACGGCGAGTCTTTAGTGGTACTGGGCTCGAACTCGTGACATGCCAACCACGAAACGATACCTTGACCACTAGGCTACCGCGGCCACAATTACCGATTGAAAGCTGTCTGTGTGCTTGCTATTTCCGTTGGTTTATCTTTTGTAGAACAGAAATAGAGAAAGTAAGAAGATCATCAGTTCTTTAAAAAAAAAAAAGGAAGAAAATTTTTTGAAAATAAAGTAGAATAGGAGATGAATACATATCTCTTAATTTGCCTCAGACCGACAAATTAAAATTCTATCAGTGAGCCGGAGTTTGCCCATCCCTGGTGTAGTACAATATTTTAATTAAATCTTTCTTTTTTTTCTTTGCTTATTCCAATTTAAGAACATCATTTTCATATTCATTTTTCCTTATACTTTCATTGCTTTTCACCACGTTCATTCATTCTCATAAAGTCATTTAAATGTATAGTACTTAAATATGCAAGCACTCGATATTTGTTTTTCGTTTCTAAATGTAATTAATTCTATTTCATATCGCTCAAGGTAAATTTGGAATTCGGTTAATAATCGCAACCATTCATTTTTTATGTAATCTTCCAAAAGAAATATTTCAAAATCTATGAAAGATCCACCCAATGTAATATCTCTCAAAATTTGCTGTTTGTCAATAGTTGTTCCTGGAATTTGATAGTTCGAGATGGAATTTTATCTTTTGGCAATAGCACGGATAAATTTAAAAAAAAAAACAATTAACATGCAACGATAACTATAAAACCGTTTATGAGAGATTAAAAAAATTCTTATATTAAAACACTTAGTCTCGCTTTTTTGTGTCACAAATTGTAAGTTAGTAAGAAAATGCGATAATCAAGTATTTAACAGTGGGCTGTGTGAGACTATCTTGCGTTTTTAACTGTCCAGTCAAATTGGTGCGCCGCTAAGCTGGACAACGCCAAACCACAAAGGACCGTCACAACCGAATAACAAATAGTCAGTGGTAGATTCTTGTGGACAATATTGCCCCATTAATTTGAGCCAGTGTCATTTTCTCGCTGCCACTTTTACGATTCTAGAAGATTTTGATTGTATCAAGTCCAAGGGATTGATATTAACAGCTCCCTCTCTTGACTGCCACACCACATCAACGGGAAGACGTTCGAGCTCTCGACAGATTAAACATGCATCGCTCCCCTACACAGCGGGTCTTTAGTGGTACTGGGCTCGAACTCATGACACGCTAGCCATGATCCGATACCTTGACCACTTGGCTATCACGGGTCCAAATTATCAAGTCAATGGGAGGGTTTTTGAGCCTCAATAGATTTAACGTACATCGGGTCTTCAGTCGCAACAGAACTCGAACCCAGTGTCAGTTTATCCATTGGGCGCTTGGGGCAGGTGCCCCAAGACTCTCTAGTGTTACTATATTTTCTGGTTATAAACTCCAATACGCCAGTGCCAAAAGGGCCTGTAGAGCTTCTGCGCCCAGGACCCTAAATGAGCTTAAATTGACACTGCTCGAACCCGCGACAAGCTGTTGACGTGTTCGCGACCTACCATAAGCTCTAGACTACCGAAGACACCGGATCTCTCCGAGAATCAAAGGAATGTCATGATTTTCATTCCAACCTACGTGAGGAAGAGTTACCGCGACAAGTACCGCGTGTCCTTCCCGCAAGGAAGGAATGAAAGTTGACAGAGCCTGTGGGACAGGTTGGACTTCTTAACGATAGATGGTGGCACCATTTATCTCCCTCTCCCCAATTTAGGCATGGAACTGGAGGGGAGGGAAATATTCTGTCCCCTGTCCTCGTGGTTTATGCTGCGACCACCCACAAAACTTTCGGACCCACTGATTTAATGAGCACGCACTCCGGGTGTATTCGGAGGGTATTAGGTGGCATGGAACCCAGGACCTCCGGTGTGGAGTCCGATGCTCTAACCACTAGGCTACCCACGGTCCTACCGCGACAAGTAAAACAACAATAAGTAGCAACAAAAAGCTCTGTCTGATATATATTTGCCATATTTGATATAAAAGGCCTGTACTCACCTAAAGAAGTTAAGGGGAGGATAGTACATTTAAGTGTCAGAAAATTGAATTTTCAAAACCATTTTAAGAAATTAATATGGATTGTTAAGGAAGTTTTAAAGAAAACCTCGTCAAAATCTGGCAATAATTACGCTCTCAGCAATAAAAAATGTAAATGTCAAAAAAAGACTTGATCTTTAGAAAAATGTAAACAAACAAGATTTTTCGTTAAATTCAATTTGGAATTTTTTGATTTATTTGTCTCATCGTATCTCGTGCTTTAAAGAAACACGAGGAACTCACATTGTGGTTCTAAATTCCGGTCAAGTGATGAGGTTGGTCTCACTTTTACAGCTTAGAATTATAGACCAAAAATATCAGGATCTTCCAAAATAACAATTGATATTGGTCTAAAATGAATCAACACTGATATTTGATGATGGACTAGCTAATCGCCTAGATATTATGAAACTTCCGGGTTTTAAAATAAACTACTTTACTGCTATTTCTGATTTTCAGGCATGAATAAAGGGAGCGAAAATTACCTATATCTCTCACAAAAAAAAAAGGCTCGTAAGATATTGAGAATAAGAGAGAAAAAATATGCATGAACACTTTATGGAAAAAGAAGCCTCAATATATGAAATGGATACATTTTAAGTGTAAAAGGATTTATTTTAATGCAAAAAAATTAAAATTTAATCTTTAAACTTTATTTTCTCAGTTTCTAAATTATTGCAAAACTATGATATTTTATATGTATAATATACTTCTGTAAATATGCCTTATTTTTTTGGGAATGAGGTCAGTAGAATTTATTTTATAATAGGAGATGAATAAGAAAAAAGTAGTGATTTTAAATTGTTTAAATTTCTTTTAATTTTAAAAAATACTAAAATGTAATCTCTAAATTTAAAATTGGAGGTATACAGAATACAAGTATTTTTTAGCTTTAATTTTATATAAAAATATAGGATCTACATTAAGTCTTTCAAAAGTTATCTTGTGGGTAATAGAAAGAAAGCTATTTAGTTTTTACTATTTTTGTATTCACACATACTTTATGCTATTAAAAAAAATACAATAATTCTACAGCAAAATCTTTTATTTTAAACTTTGTACTTTGCTGCACGAACTGTAAGAAATTCATACTAAAAGAAGAATTTACTGGTTTATAAGGAATCAAAAAAGTACGTAAAAATGTGCAATTTCAAAACTCCGCAAGGTACTATCCCCTTTAATACCATGAGGTTAGTATATATATAAATCAGAGACTGAAGAATGCGGAATTTGCGAAGGACTATTCTTTGACAATGTCGCCAATTAATAGGCGATTTTTTTTTTGTGAAATACAGATTGTCAGCAATTATCATTGTCTGCCAATAGGAAGTATCAAACTCAAACGCTTAAAGCGGGATAACTAATTGCTACCATTAGGCTCAAGATATTGTTACGTAGATCGGGGTTCGAGGATATTTTGCAAATCAGTCGTATAAGCAACAAAACAGTTCTTTAAGAGCGATGATAATTTATTGTCGAAAATCAATCCTTGAAACACAGGATTCAACAGCAAAAATTCACAGAATAAATATCTGAAGGATTTCACACCTTCAACAGCACTTAGACACAATTATCAGTATCTAAAAATACACGAATATATAAGCTTATTCACATGCACAGCCGAGCTAATCACGACCAAGGCAAGTTTACTAATCACTAGTCAAAACAAGACTCCCTACTCACTGGTTGAAAACCAGACAAACTGTTGCGGCGAGTATCGCTCTATTTATAGCCGTGGCCGAAACTTCGAGAAAATGCACTCGCGTCATAAATGGTGATATTAGTGGATTTCTCCTCTAATTTCTAGAAGAATCTAGAGGGTCCGGAATTCACCAACATGGTCGCCAAAGTCGCCAAACATTATGCCAACTTGGCTCTATCGCGAATATTTCGCCAAGTTCTCATTGAATCGCCATAATACGTAAGGGATGGCGTAGCTTGGGGATATTACAATTTTAGCATGAAATAAATATAGCATAGAGTAATATAAATGCATTGCACATCCAAATACAAATTATTTACATTATTTTATACAAAGTTTGTAACAATATATGCTTAAAAGTCAGAAGCCTCCAGATATAACATGGGTCATATTTCTATATCAGCATTTCTGTTTTCTTTCAGATCCCAGTCAATACTCTGAACACAACCTACAACGTAATCCAAGGTGATGTGTTTCCCTACACATTTTTCGGCATACCAGCTGACATCGTCCTTCGTGTCAAGTCCAATTTCCTCAGCTCCAGTTCGGGGGCTATGGGACTAGATGGCATTCTAAAGGATACATCCTGGAAATACAACAGTGCCATAGTTTCTGTGACAACTGTGTACAGAACGGTAGAGTATTTTCATTTTCCCAACATTTACATTTTCTCTATTTATACTGAACCTTAACTTCCAAGATCGCGATCATTCGTCACCCAAGGAGATAAGAATTCCAAACTAAAACAAAGGGCACATCCTGCTTTCTGCAATATGATTGTTTTGTTGATAAAATAACAAATAGCGTTACATTTAATAGTCAAATTGTTTTCACAGATTTATAAGAGCTCGTTTCTTCGTAAAGGTATCTGATAACTCTTCTGTTAAGTTCTAGTCTAGTCCTTTGGCGACGGAGTGAAAAATGGCTTCCATTTGCGCCAATAGCTGGTTTTTCTGTAATGATGTTGCGAATTTGTGAGGGGGAAGCAGTTCCGAGGCGACTCTAATTATTTGAAATAATTAAAGATTTATTAATGGACAAAGGCAAATCCACATCAATAGCACACACAAGGAGTTGTTCCCGGGTCCGGACTCCCCCTCCCAAACACATAGCCTTTGATTTTTTTTTTTGATGCATTTTAACCTTATGTATATAGTACGTAAAATTTGATTAAGTATTTGTAATTAATAATTAATTTTATTAATTAATGCTAATTTTTTATTAAAAAATTAACTTTTTACTGTTTTTGTTCCTGAAAATCGACAAAATCAAGAGAATATGTTAGACAGCGTGATACGAGAATGATTGACTTTAAAACCTGGACCTCCCTCCACCCCTTGAAAAATTTCTGTGTGTTCCACTGACCCACATATATATACATAAAGAAATATTATAAAAGATTATTTACAATAATGACAACCACAGTTGTTTTAAACAAGCTTTTCAACGTTCCAAAAATGTTTCTAAACAATTTCACCAGCAGGAACTCTGACAAATACAGTCTCTTTTATTACAGTCCAATGCACACTACTGAACTTTCTTCTGAGCTGCACTGACCTTTGTTCGAAAGGTCCTTTATATAACTTGTTGGAAATTTCTTGACGAGTCAATCCTGGAGCCTTCTCGAATATTCCTTCGTAATATCATAATTTTGCACAAATTTGTCGCCAATCTAGTAACCCTGGTCACATCTATGGTTGACACAATCTTATTTTGCAAGATCATGCTAGAAAGCAAGCTCTTTGCCCGAAAAACTCGATTTTCTCACAGGGAGAGTATTGTTGCAAGGGAAATAACATACGCATGATGTATTTCAATAACGGTAATCGGTGGCGATAAATAAAAGTGTGCATTAAAAAACCATCACATTTTCTTCCTTTAAAGAATCAGCTAAAGAACAAAATTTGTGTTTCCTTTTTAAATCATGTGGATCTACATTTTAGAATAAAAATATCAAACTGGTTGTTCTATTTCACAATTCAGACTGAACTTACTTAAAATGCTATTTTCTTTAAGATTTGCAAAAGTTAAAACAGAATCAAAGTTGGATCGCGTTAGACCAGTGTTTCTGAAACTTTCAATATGTGCGACCCAATTTTCAATCATAATTTTCATCGAGCCCACTACAATGTAATAACAATGTGTTGAATGCAATAATAATGTACTTTGACACATTAAAGCTACAATACGACTTTAATTGAAAACCGTAAAAATTATCAAGATAATTATTAAATTTTGTATATGATAAGCCCACACACATGCAATTTACTAGTAATTAGTAAACTTGTTCTTAACTTTGTATTGATAAATTTATAGCAAACACTCCGTACAGTATAGATACTTTGAAAAGTACACTGGTGTCCAAAAGTTAAGCATAAATCGTAAAATGCGAAAAACATGGAGTAAATATTCGTAAAATTATTCCAAATTTTTTGCGGATATTAATTGGGAAAAGAAGAAACATTGGGTTTATGCAAAACTTTTCAGTCGACTACGTCCTGCGCGAAACACCGGCGCATGTCGGAACGCGGAGAAACCGATTCACGCAGCATAGGCAGTTCAGACAAGTTTCGTGCAACTGCTGTGCGAAGGAACGTTGTTAACCATCAAACAAGGTGAATGATGGCACAAAGATGCTAATTGGACATGTTTACGAAAGGAAGAATCGTTGGAATGCTGGAATCCTCACGATCACAAACCGAAGTGTCTCGAATTCTGAATGTGGACCAGTCTGTGATCTCAAGACTGTGGCAGAGGTTTCAAAGAACGGGAGTTGTTACCCAACAACCAGTATCTGGTCGACCAAGAGTCATAACCCTCGCCAAGACCATATATCTGGTAATAAGTGTGCGACATCAGAGGGCAGTACTGCCAGAGCACTGGGTTCGGCGCTCACAGTCGCCACAGGAATACGAATTTCGAGACAAACTGCTTACAGGAGACTCAATCATGCTGGCATGTATGCCAGAAGACCAGCAGTTTGCATTCCCCTCACGTCTGCGCATAAACGTGCTGATTTGAACTGGAGTTTGAAACATCAACATTGGAGTGTGGGAGAGTGGCCAATGTGATGTTCAGTGACGAGTCCCGATTTAGTCTGAGTAGTGATTATCGGCGGGTAACGATATGGAGAAAACGTGGAACACCTTTTGAACCAAGAAACATAACGGAAAGACATCATTTTACATCAAGGGGAGTAATGGTATGGACAGGCATCATGATAGACGGGCGCACAGACTTCCATTTCTTTGACACGGAGTCTGTGACTGCTCAAAGATACAGAGACGAAGTTCTTGAGCCTTATGTTCGCTTGTTTCGAGGTGCTGTCGGTCCTGACTTCATATTCATGGATGATAACGCGCCATGTCACCGAGCGGTGTTGATTGATGACTTCCTTGAAATGGAAAACATCCAGTGCATGTCGTCGCCTGCGAACTCCCCTGATTTAAATCCTATCGAGCATGTATGGGATATGCTCGGGAGACAAATTGCAGCCCTTTCGCACCCACCAAGCTCCGTTACAGAACTGAAGAGAGCTCTCCAAGAAACTTGGAACCGTTTGAGCCCACAACTCATTCATCATCTCATAGCAAGTATGGTAAATCGCTGTGCAGCGTGTCTGGCTGTCAGAGGTGACCACACGCCTTATTAAACTGCAGCACCAGTATTTCATTTAATGTTTTCTTTCATTTTTTTCTTTAAAGTGGGAATCCTTGCTATGCTCAGTTTTCTTTCAAACTGCTACTTTGGATAATAAAATTAATAATTTTTCTTTTGATTTGCTTCCTTATTTTATAACCATTTTACACTCGCATATCACGTTTCCCGCCATTCTGATCTACAGTTCCTTCTTTATTCACAAAATTATCAATTATGCTTAACTTTTGGACACCAGTGTATGTTATATCAATGTAAATGTGTATTTTATTTCTTATTATGTCAGAATGCATTTGGTGTGTTTTGCTTCTTTTCAGTAAATTAATAATTTTT
>BMAO01004034.1:0-18824 GCA_019973975.1 Trichonephila clavata | reverse complement strand
TAAATTAAGGATAATGAAGTTCAGGCAAAGAAAGGACAGAAGCAAAACAAATTTGACTTATTTGTAAAGTCTATTTATTAAACAAAAGAAAGAGCAAAAAAGATGCTATATGTTTGACACAATAAAAATTGCGATTTTTACTCCTAGAGCAAATTTCAAAAAAGGACCTATTTACAAAAAACAGCAAATAACATGGTTAGTATGATAGTTAATACGGAGTATGTCTCCCGGACGATGCAATACAGGCCCTACAACGCCTACGCATGCTGAATATCAAATTATCAATCTGATCTTGGGGAATATTACATCACTCATTAAGCAATGCCCTCCGAAGTTCGGTAGACAGGTGGGAAGGTGTTGACGGGCTGCAATTCGTCGGGCAAAGCATATCCCACACATGCTCTATTGGATTCAAGTCCAGTGAGTATGCTGGCCAATCCATACGGGTGATATCCTGCAATTGAAGGCATTCGTCTACAATGTTTGCACGGTGAGGACGGGCGTTGTCATCCATAAACAGAAAATTCAGCCACCCTTGGCGCCCCGA
Source organism: Trichonephila clavata (assembly GCA_019973975.1). Lineage (NCBI taxonomy): Eukaryota > Metazoa > Arthropoda > Arachnida > Araneae > Nephilidae > Trichonephila > Trichonephila clavata. Next base: position 18,277 of record BMAO01004034.1, on the reverse strand, counting down.
AACAAACGTATATGTTGTTCCAGAATAACATCCTGATAGATGTGGCCTGCCATCGTTACAATTTGAACATGCAGGTCAGTTCTGGAACCAAGAATAATTCCTCCCCAAAGAGCCATCCTGCACCACCGTAACGGTGTCGTTTAATGGTGTTCTCTTGGTGGTAACGGTACCTGGCGCTCTTAATATGAAAGTCTGGCGAGAATCAGACTGCAAACTAAAACCTGGACTCGTCGGAAAACATCACACAGTACCACTGTTGCAGTGTCCACAATGCATGCTCTCTACTCCAGGTTAATCGCAGGCGACAGTGAGTTGCTGTAAGGAGAACACATCTGACAGGTCTACGAGCATATAGACCAATATGCCCCTAAGCGTCTGTACACGGTCTGCCTCGAAACTGTCGTACCGGTAGCTGAAGAGAGCTGACGAGATAGGTCTGATGCTGTGCCCGTCTGTTTCTTTTGGCCGTAACTGCAAATACCGGTCCTCATTCGGCGTTGTAACTCGGGGCGCCCTGTGCTGTAACATCTACTCACATTTACCATCATCTTGGAATCGTTGCCAAAGCCTGGAGAGGACACTTTGGGCGATTCCAAGTTCCATATATACTTCCAGCTTGGTACGTCCACATTCCAGTCGTCCGATAATTCTACCACGTAAAAATCATCCAAATGCTTCCTAACAATTTACTTTTTTGCTACCATAGCCTTATATACCCCTCTCTTACACTCTCGTCATTGTGACGTACTATCCGCGCCATCTGGTGGTTTCCTGTAATTTTGCATATTCTTTATCAAGATGTGTGTGATAATTCTACAGGTGAAATTTTCATTTTACAGTTTAATTTCTGTGTGATTCTGAATTATCCTTAATTTATGGACATGAGTGTAAATTATTTTAGAGATGCACAAAATGCCTCAGCCATGCTTTATTTCATAGCTTATAACAATGTTTAATCTCTCCAATTTGAATTTCCACGCATGCGAATAGAATTTACGAAATTACGAAAACTCGATTCCTCTAAAATTCTGAAGGCATGTTTCGACGAAAATGTTTATATTAAGTTATAATTTTTAAAGCTATTATACATAACGAAACTAATCTCGAATTAAATGGGGTTTTTTTGTAAAAAAAAAATACTTTTATTAAACCATGTGCACAAATTGAAATTTTCGAAATAGACTGTAAACTGTTTTACCCGCCAATGCCTCCATCCCAGCAATTTAAGAAACTAAATGTTATATATATATTTACACATTTTCATTTTGTAAAGAACATTTTAAATAATTTAACATTGAAGAATTGGAGGAAAATATTTTACTCTTACGCGTTTTTGTTCCCCCTTCTAAAGTTCCAAACATGATATTCTACTTAGGTCTCTAATAATGGAGACCCTGAGCAGTTAATACGATTCCTGACTTCACTCTAATTGTTAGTTTTAGAGAGTATTTTTCAAGAGAAACAGGAAAGGGATGTTAGTGGAAAGTTTCCTCAGACACTATGGAATTTAGAAGATATAAATGTTCTCAGCGTGGAAAACACAATTATTTTCGTGACATACTTGGGACATATTTTTCACTTTGAAGATTTTTTAAAGTCTGCTCATTAAAAATGGTGACGCGACTAACGCAGTTTTGGTATTATTTGCATTGTTTTCTGTTTAGTGAAATTGGTTTTTCTTAGTTAAATTTGGCACCGAACTTTTATTTTAATGAATGCTTGACGAATGGAATATTACCTCGCATAGATCAATTATTATTAACGCGTATTTATGTGTACAAGATGAGAATTTGAGGAGCTTTTTCAAAGAGAACCTCGAGTAAAAAATACGGGGAAATCAGAGGATTAGAGTAGAAAAATGTGTTTCGCGAGCGCACCCGGACAAATCAGGGAAGTGCCGTTTCAAGTGCCCGAGTGGCGTGGTTAATGTAACTGGGAAGTGGTTAATGTTTGTATCCGAGTGTTTTTAATATTTCTTATAAAATTCACATTCACTCATTAGGATATTCAAATGCATACGATCATCACAGGGCATGAAAGGAGAAGTTAGAAGTTCACGTTGTGACGGATCTATTCGCGTCATTTTCCTACTAATCCTCTTGGGGAAACTTTAGGGCTAGCATTCATCTTAATCCACAGCCTTTCCAGAAGAAAATATGATATTTAAATTAGTTTGACTAGACAAAGTCTATATAGGTTTTGTAGATGTAAGATAGAAGGAGCCGGGAGCTGTTGTGGTGTTACGTAAGTTTGAATATTTATATATTTCATTCACAAACATAGCGCGAGTTAAGGAAGTAATTGCTAAGAGATTCAGAGAGATTATTGGATTCAGGATGATGATAGATGAAATTAGTACTATTTATCGGTTCATTAGCGCTTGTTCTCCTTATCTAGTTCACGTAGTCGGGTTTACTTAGAGTTATACATTGAGATTAGATAACGCTTTATATATCACTCCTAGGTTTCCTTTTGTAGTTTCACTTGTGATTGCTTGAGTGTGTTTAAACTTAAATAAATTAATTGGTATTGTGGAAGTTGCTGGTGATGCTCTGTTTCGACAGCAACCTTCAGCCAGGCAAGATGGAGAGAGAGGGGGCCGATTAGGCCGACACCCCACAACGTGCTGTACAAAAATTATTCTTCCATCCATTTTCATTAAAAAAAGGAAGCATTTAGACTGACTACCACTGACAGTGCACAAGATAAAAAATAAGTGGAAACAAATATGTTAGCTTCAGAGAAAGCTACCCCACAGGAATAAAACTATCATTTTGGTGTCTGGGTTTTATTTGTAGCAATTCGATTGAAAATATTCCACCGTTAGGCAACATTTCCGCCCTTTGAGCGACATGTTTAAAAATGATTATGATCTGAATTTTTTTTTAATTCTCTTTATTTATGGTTTAAAATTTGTGTAATTCTTTGAAGGGAAAACTTTCTCTATATTTCATTTTAAATAAAGCAATTATACGCGCTTATAATTAAAAGTGATATGTTTTCTTTTTGATATTTGAGCATACTAAGATAAGTTCTTTACAACATAATGATTCTTTGATCACGAATATTACATTCCGCTTTACATTCCTTTTCGTTCCATAAGCAAAATTGTAAAAACACTTAAAGACTGACTTAAGAAAACGAATCAATGATTTAATTAATATTACACTGCTATCCACACAAAATACAACACCCAGAAGGACCACAAATATCGCAGCGAAATTTATGTGGCAGATAACATGTCGAACAAAGGTCAAATGATTAAAATTACAGCCCCTTATTACGTGTGGATGATGAAAAAATTGGTAGTTAGTTCAGCCGTCATTGTTGCCTATAACCACCACCACACGCCTTGGCATGGAATCAAAGAGGCTTTGGATGTATCCTCGGGGTACTTCGTGAAACAAAATGTCAGTGAATTCGTTATGAGTTTTTTATGATATAAAGAGTCGTAATATATAAGATAATTACATGAAAAATTATTAAAACTTAACCCTACTAAACAGTAGTCCAGCAATTATTTGGTTATTAAAATTACTTCATGTATTTTATATCGCGGTGCGTTGAAGCTACTCCGGCGGACGTTTAAGGGTAAGAAAATCCCGGATGTTTCTAGCGAAAAATTCAAATTTATTTTTATTGTTAATAAAAGCGCTTCCCAACCTTTATTATCACAATGGACTGGTCAACATTTGATAATTTTACAACTGCGCACTGAAGGTGGGTGATTCTAGATATTTTTGATTTACAATTTTAATTTAATTGTATTAACACATTCCTCAGAATTAAATACAGTTATACCAAAAAAGTAAAATAAAGTGATTTCCATAGAGTATCACAGAAACCTGAGAGAAATAAACCACAGTAAATAAAATGGAAACAATTTAATGTTCTTCGAGCAGACCGGTATCATTTGATCCATAGACCAGAAGAGGGCCAGAGATTGTCACTTCTTAATAGTTATGTAAAGGAAATATCAAAACTAATATAATTGATTTTAATTTCAGGACTGTAGATTTTTCTTTGTTTGAAGAAATTTAGATTACTACATATTGACTGTATTCCCTACCAAAAATATATGGATCTTAAAATTTAAACTCCAGTGAATTTAAAATCTTAAATGCTGCAAACATTTCTCAGTCTTGTAGTTTTTTTAAAAATTTACTTAATAAATATTCGTATGTGAAACAGTTTCAGATGAATGGAATCATAAATATAAAAAGTAGATTTATCTTGAAATATATTTATTTCAGAAACATAAGTCTCCATATTTTATGACTTCATTTTTAATTTTTAATACCCATTATACAAATCAATCTTTCATTACGTTTCGTATAATTAAGGATAGGAAAATACTTTAAATTGAAAATTCTGATATTAAATTCATTTTTATTCATTCAAACTTGAAAACATCCAAGAAGAAAAGCAAGATTTCTAATAGCAGGGAAATTTGCATTTTAGTTTACTTAACCCTTGATATTCGCAAGATTTCAGATTTATATAAAATTTCCTCTCTATTTTTGATTTGATAGAATCATATTACGTTTCTGGAATTCAATTTCCGCTTAATATCACTAGAAATCATTTTCTTTATTCTTATTAAAAACCCTGAATTTCATTAATTTTGATTTTCTTTCTTAAATATTACATCAGAGAGATTCAAATACCTAGCATTTGATTGCAAAAGCAAAAATATTTTGTGAGTCTTGGAATGAAAATATGTAATTTCTTTTTACCTTTAAGTAAATTTTTGGTTGAATTCCCTTAAAAGGAGATTGATTTTCTTTCAGTATTATAATTCGAAATTAAATTATATGATAAATATAGAGATGGATTAGCTTACCCCAAATTAGTATGAAACGGTAAAATGTTAAATTGAAAATATAAATTTTAATATTAAAAGGACATTTTGTAATCAATCATTTAAATCCAGTCATGTTTATAACTATATGACGGGGAAGAATATATGTACTCTTATACAAATACTCTAAATAGAAAAGGGGAAACGCCGCCTACGTATTTAATTTATGAAAAAAAGCAAAATTGCAGCAGAATAAATTAATTATTAGATTTAAACGTGAATTTTATATTTCAAAATTCGTCAGTATTTTAGTATCAATCCTACAATTATTATGACTCAATTTCACTCATTTCTTGGAGTTTTATCTTTATTGCTTGACTCATAAATGAAGCATAATTAATACTACAGTGAAATACCTTTAACTCGAAAACGCTTAAGACTAAATACTAGTTAACACGAAATAACACAACAGTCTTGACAAACTAATTTGTATTTTCATACATTGTATTTTCTTAACACATAACGAAAATCACTTAATGCGAAAATATTTCCGTTCTCATAAGGAACAAAACACGGAAAACGCCAGCCATGAAAGCGAGATTAAAGATGGGTGTGAAATAAAAGAGAGGTAGTTTCACGTTTAGTATAAAGGATAACAATTTCCAAATACACTAAGAATAACCCATGACATGAGCCAATTTTTTGTTTATCTACGCTACCTTCACCCCTACTAACGCCACACAAAAACATGAGTGAGTACATAGCGGGGTGAGTAAAAATCAAGGAGTTGATTCAAGTTTTTATTATTATTATTTTTCTTTATTTTTACTATTTTAGAAGAACTTTTTACGAGCACAATGAAAAAGAGCTCAAGGGGAAAGCAAACCGCTACTCCACTTAAAATGAAGATGGAGTTTCTTAAAGCTGATGATCAAAAATTTAAGGTGAACACGGAAATTTATAAAGATTTTGGTGTTGCTAAATCAACATTACAGACAGTAATTCTTAAAAAAATAGAGGAAATTACGGAAATGCTTGAATGGAGCACGATTGAGCCAGAGCTCTACGTAAATGAAAAATAAAAATTTTGTTAAACATATATATATTGCTATATTCTTTAGGACGAAATTCCTTTAACAAGAAAAAATATTTCAGTTTTCTCTGTTTTGTGTTAAACGGTTTTCACTCTATTTCATATGTTTAGGGCGAATCAGAATATTTCTTGTAGTCTTTAGCCCTTTACACAAATATAATTATATTTATCATTATTTAAACCCTTAAGTGTCACCTGCATCTATATACGTCTCACTCTACTAGTGTGTTAGCTGCCTAGGACGTAAATATACGTCTTTCTAAAGTGCAATATTCCATTTTCATTGTTATCAGTAAAATTATTCCGAAGGCTTTGGAATGAAATTTTATGATCTTGATAATGCTTGCGAAGGACCTTCTTACTTCAGGGAAACGAAATTGGATCGGGTAACTTATAATCAGTAGTTGAGGAATTTAAAACATAAACATTAAAAATTCCAATGAAATAATTTTTTGGCAAATAAAATGAAATTAATTTTTTAGACCACAGATGTTGTACCAACACCAATAGTTCAGCAAATATAAACATAGGTGAGCAAAAATGAACGTCTAGCTTTGAAACGTATCATATTAGCGGAATATGATGAGAGACAGACAGAATAAAACAATCAGGAAATTGGTTAAGTTTTATCAAGCATGCGAAATGTTTCATGTATAAACATGTTTCAAATGTACGAAAAGACCACGCAACTAACCCTTAAACTACTGCAGGCGCATATATTCGTCTCATTCAACCTCCTGGGCGTATTTATACGTTTTTCCAATATACAGCTCTTTTCTTAGCGCTGATATCTGTAAAACTATTTCGAAGGGTTTGGAATGCGCGCCTGGATGAAAAATGGTGGCAATTGGGAGCGAATAGCATAGTATCAAATCCGCAGCTACGGGGTTAACACAAGCTGGTTCTTTCGGAGTAAATTATTTCTGGAACTATCTGGTGATTACAACAGATATAATTAACAAGAAATAATCATCACCCATTAATTCGACAATAACTCAAATTTAAAGTTCCCTCAACAATGCAAATCCATAGTCACAATGCTGTATTAGGCCAATGAAAGTGCGCACACAAATGCTGTCAAGCTATGACTCCAATGTTGCTTCTCTGCATTGTCTTTCTATGGGCTGGAAAGTATCTGGCAGGGGCATCTAAAAATTTCTTGCCAAATTATCCCAGAATGTTCGGGACTTTTGTATTAACATCTGTTTTTATTGCCCGATTTGGCAACCAAATTGAGATCTCCATTCCTGTCACCAAGAACTATTCCATGTACTATTATAAATAGGTAATAATCCCTACCCACAAATGATCTTTCCAGCTACTATACATTTTCGGCTATGGATCAAAATCCTAGATTTCCACAACTATTATATGACTTGTAGGTATAACGACTTTGTATATCATTATAATTATTAAATGCTTGCATAATTATAAACAAAACAAATAATACTGGATTTTAAATTTTTCCTATTTTCACTGATTTTTATTAAATGAAGTACATTAGTACAAAAACGATTTTGCTCTAAATGAGTACAAATATCAGAACCAATACTGGAATGAGACTAATTACATATGTATTAGTCAATGGAAGACTTTTTCCAGACTAAATATATGCTTACTCTTTCTTTTCGCAAACAACACTTTTTCTGAGGTTCAAGATATTAGAGTTTCTTGCGAATAACGCAAATAAACGTTGTCTGACATTATGCAGCAACTTTCTACCACTATACTCTTTTTCTTTCGCTATGGTAAATAAGGTTCTGCTTATATTACTCAAACATTTTACCAAGTCGACTCTTTGTTTTCTTTGTAAGCCATTTATTTTCTATGTGTTGGCATATATATTTTTACAGCTAGAAATCAATTTAATGTTCATTTACCTCGGCTGAAAAATTCTTCTTGCGTGTATCTACTGACAAAAAAATCTTCCTGATAGAAACGAAGACAATGAAAATCAATGTAGGACCTACAAAACCTTTCAAATAATAAAACATAATCGCCAAATATCACAAGTTATTAAATCTTACACGAACCATAAGGTTCCTAAGAGTAAATATTATAATGTACCTATTTATTTTAGAGTAATTAGACACAAAATAAATAAAAATCGTAAGAAATATACATAACAATGTGCAGCTATTTTGAATCAATGTCTCTTTTTTATTTCGATCAATGTGCAGTTTTATTAGGCATTTGTTTTCATTAGTTCCTATATAATTTATTAATGCACAAAGTTATGCTTACGGAATAACATAAAACATGGGAGAAAACACAGTAATATATTTTTCACGACACAATAAAACTGAAATAACTAATAAAAACAAGAATGATTCACAAATGATTTTTCATTGGCGTCAATTAGTTTGACAGTTTTTTCTCTCTCTTTCTAAACATCCCAGTTTACGTAATTACGTTCGACATACATTCCATTTTGACAATCTGAATAAAAATGCAGATAAGATTATAGTTAAGTGGAGCAATCACCAATTTAAAAATGGAGAAATTTTTCCCTTAATCGTGAAAGGGAGAAGACGGAAAAAACCTCATTATAAAATTACAAAAACAAAAATTAGCTCCAAACTTATATTATGATGCAAATATAATGCAACAGGGTGTAATTTTTCAAATTATTTTAAATATTTTTCCTATTGAAATTTTTTTAGCTTGGTTCACAGTCCACAGACATTAAAAAATATTTGATTTGAGAATGCAAGTTTCAATTAGATGCACAATAAATCAATCAGATATATGTATTTAATCAATTTTCCATGGTACATTTAAAGAGTAAATAATACGTTCGAAATTAATCGCATTGTCAGAAATTTTGATTGTTCTTATTAAACAAACTTGCATGGCATTACTATCGTAAAGAAAAACATATAATTATTCGTAAGGAAAACTCTAATCTGAGTTACAAAGAATTTTAAGAAAAATGTATTGTTAACCTGACATCACTAGCGCGAAAAAAAGGAATGAAAGTTCCTGCGCAGGGTATCTCATATCCAAGAAAGTTACATTTTGTTTTTACCGTAAAATGTGTATACAAATGTAAGAAAATGAAGAAAAGTAGGGAATACAAAATGTTTATTACACTTTTAACACGTGAATTTTATTTTTCTGTTCTTTTTATAAAGGCATTCAGTGCTTTGTTTATATACCCATTTAGTCTTCGTCACGAGTGAGTGCGATGTTTTTCACTGGATCTTAATTTTTTTTTAATTTCGTAGAAGCATAGTTTGCTGGTTTCTACATTATTTACATTTTTCTGTCAATCCAAATCCAAATCACTTCAGAAATTAGGGTCTGGTTCGATGTTTAGTGGGTAGTTTCTGAGGACTTGTCAAAATAATTTGTGCATTTATAGTCGCAACGTTCAACAACACAAAAAATATTGTCATAGGCTAGTGATTACATTTTCTAGCCATTGAATACGATGTCGTCATTTTATCAAGGATGATAATTGCTCCATCATTTAAATTATCTGGATCGATTTCACTAGAGAAATCATACTTGCTGTTATACTGTTCATTATTCGATTCTTACTCATCATCCCCGCAAAGAGACTTTTTTCATCCGAAAATACTGTTGAACTACACCTATTAAATACCATATTTTTAAATATCACATTTCTTCATCATAAATACAATAATACGCCATAGCATCAGAAAGATTTAATGCGTGCTCATGCATTCAGAACTGTAACGGCGTTTCACGCGTTGGGTATGACATACCCAAGTTAATTATAATATATATATTTATACATAAGTGAATTATAATATATATATTTATAATTCACTTACAAGCTAAAGCCCCTCAAAGGATATAACCTTAAAGTCATATACCCGAGAAACTATCCATTTTCCTACGGAAGTTTAGAAGGAGCGTTGAAAACAGTTAGACCATAGGTTCCCAAACTTCTTAGCCTCATAGAGCCCTTGACAGGTTTTTCAGTTTGGGGGAGACCCCTACTTACCTAAAATTAAAATTGTGCAAATTTATCAACTTGAATGTGTTTTTGACAACAGGTATTGAGCTATTTACTTTAAAAGATTAAAATTTTTAACTGTAGTGAAGTATAGAAGAGTTTAAAACTTAAGATAACACATGTTAGTTAATTTAATTAGTTAGTTAATTAAATTAAAATTTAATTAAGGCGTGAAATAACTATAGCATAAAATAACTGAGCAACAAACAAAAGCTTTTAGAGGGAGGGAGGAATCTGGGGGTGCAATAATAAGTTTCAACATTTGGCATCAATCTTATCAGGTTTTAACACTAAATATATCTCCTGGGTTAATAGTGTCCAGTATTTCTTCCTTCTTTTTTTTTTTTTTTTTTTTTTTTGCATTATGTGGTAAGCGCACAGAAACTTCTTCTCAATCGGACAAACAATTAAAAACTTTCACAAGATATTACATAATATGGAATAAATAACAGGTATATCTTTTTAAAGCTAAAACTGTTGACATCGATTCTAAATTTTACTTTAAAATCTTCCTTAGTACATATTCCTAGCGCTTAATTCTTATAATCTGACTTTTTTTCTAAGTGACCATATGAATTTATTGTCTACTGTGGTACTATAATAGTCAAAATATTCTCAAACTTAGTTTCATAATCTAAGAAAAGGGCATTTAAATGTTGGCAACGTCCAAAATTATGCTCCTTTAGCTTAATTCTGGCAAGAAAGGCTGTGTAAAATGTGGACCTTGTTTTAATAAAATAATTTATGCTGTCGCCTTGTAACTGCAAATAAACCTCATTAAATTTAAATCTGTTAAATAGGTGAGTATAGTTTCCGCTTGATTAAATTTCCTTTTAATATTAGTTGCAATCTGGTTTGATGAGAGTCACTATCGTAGACCCCTATTTACACCTCATGGACCCCCAAATTATTTTTTTGCTGTCATGGACCCCTTACAGATCGCCATAGACCCCTGGGGGTCTATATAGACCACTTTGGGAATCACTGAGTTAGACGATGGGTATGACATACCATGCGCAAGAAGTGCTGAGTTAATGTAATGTTAGGTACGTCAGGAAAACGTAAATGGCAGAATTTTTTTAATATGTTTGTCTTTCAACGAATAATTTTGATAAACCCTATACTTAATACCTTTAAACATAACTAAATTTCCCCGTAATACACGCTTAAATATGCTTTATTACTTTTAATAATAGTATTCATATAGGCAACATTGCTTAGATTCATATTTACATTAGCCAAGAAGCAATAGAACTCCCGATACTATACTTTTTAAATAGATAAACATCTTATTTCAAACATAATTGCAAAAATGGTGTTCTCTCAATAGTCTAAAAAATATCAAGTATCTTATTATCGATACCTTTCTTATCAGAGAAACGTTTTCCAATACTTAAAGCATTATTTTTAGAACATCTTTAAAAAGGTTGGGGGGGGGAGTTCAATCCTCTTGCGTTTCAAGAAACAAAATGGTTCTCAGTAACTTTAATCGAATCTCAGTAAAAATATTTTGTGTTCGAAACAGCTATCCCAAGCTGGATAAGAAAATAGTAATTTAAATCAAAGTATATCGATTTTCTTATAAGAGATGCCTAGAATTTCTTACACTTTATCAGAAACGATCGTTTTAGAGTGTTCTTATTTTTTCAAGGGAATAACTTTCTGTAGAAAAAGCAGTTACAATTATCGAGGGTTTTAACTTCTTACTGTAAAAAATTGTATATTAATATATCCAAACAAGTAGAATAAAAACAATTTCTTCTTCACATGGACTTCTCTGAGATCTTAATGCATTGTTACTTGAGTTATAATTCACAGGCCTGATTTTCAATGATTTCTCTTGTTTCATCATTCAACTTTTCGAAAAAATTGTTCAAGGAATGGTAAGATCTAGAATTATATTACTTTGATTTGATGGTATGGAGATGGCAAAGCTTTTGGATATTCCATAGGTGGATATATTACAAGGGGTGATCAAATGAAAAGGTACGAAACGACATAAAAATGAAACAATTAAATATTTGCATATTCCGCCAAGGGAGAATGTAGCGAGACAGCTCGGGATGCCATTGGAGACTCTGACTGGGATCGGATCATGCGCGGGTGCCCGCATGCGCAGGAGAGAGCAAAGGCTCTTATAAAAAGCGGCGTCCAAATGATGCGAGCACAGAAAAAGCATTAACTCCGATGTGTACTGTGAGACACTTCGACGCCTACGCAGGTCCATCAAGAACAAAAGACCGGGCTGCTCACGGAGGGTGTGGTTCTGCTCCATGATAACGCGCGTCCACACGTCTCCAGAGTCACACAAATGGAACTGGACAAGTTCCAATGGAGACGTTGGACATGTCCCCTGCGATTTCCATGTTTTGGTCCACTGAAGAAACACCTGAAAGGAAAGCGCTTCAACTCGGACGACGTACTCAAGGACACTGTGAAGACTGGTTCGTCACAGCCACAGAATTCTGGAACAAGGAATCCTGCAGCTTGTTCATCAGTGGATCGTTGTGCTCAGCTATGTGTATATTTTGAATAAAGTCTATATTTGTACCAGTGTCGTTTCGTACCTTTTCATTTGATCACCCCTTGTACTTTCAAGATATTTTAATCTGTTTGGGTGGTAGATGTAACAGTTATAAACTCAGCTGCTTGGATGAATGTTTGTGAGTGCCTAATGAAATGGATGGCTAAAAACTATGAGGTTTTGTGGCTTCGAAGTAGAGAGAGAGAGTATGCACTTTTTATTAATGAAGTTTCTTTTTGAGTTTTCCATTTTGAAAACAATTTTTATGGGCCTTTGAACAATTTATCCACTTCGGCAATTCGTGAAAGAATGCCCAACAGACGCGTATTTAAAGCGCTATACCAGCTGTATGTGGCAAAGTGTTTGGGAAAGTCCAAATTTGTGACATTTAAACAGCGCAGAGAATTCTAGCATTTAATCGTATTTTTTTAATTCAAATATCCAGCTTTAGTTTTTGTTGGTAATTTAAGATTGTTGAAGGTTAAAATTGGTCACAAGATTGAATTTTTTTAAGTACAAATCTTTTTGACATGAGCTATATTCTGATTTGAAATCCTTCTAGGATTTCTGCTTCAAATGTTTACAACAAGCTCGGAAATTATATATGGTAAGAATTAAGCTACTGAAGTTACTTTAAAACAGTAGAATAAATTCAGAAATGTTTTAGCAGATAAATATTCTATGTCCACATTTAGATGTAGTCTTTATAAGCAAAACAATGGATTGTTATTTTTCCACTACTTTTATCTCACGTATACCACTAAACGTTTTGTGGATTAAAAAAGGTTAAAATTAAAAAAATTTGAAAAGCAAATATTCTTGCATCATCTACTAAAAAAATATTTTGAAGTTTTTAATTTGATTTCAAATTACGTTATTCAGTCTTCCAAGTGAATGCCACCCAACATTTGCTTTCTGGTGTTTTTTTTAAAATTTTTTGACAAGTATTTCATAAAAGTATAATTAGCAGCTCCTAAATCTCCCTCTCAAAACAGTTTGATAAATGACGGAATGGTGAAATTTCTCTTTATTTTTTTTTTTGTATTCGGAGTAAAATAGAAAAACAGAGTTTTTTTCCCTAAGGACTATTAACTTTTTATTTCTCTGCTTTGAAAGCTAATGTTAAGTTTTTACTTTTTTTTCAGCTATTTACTTTTCAAGGGAAGTTGTTTATCGAAAAATAAACCATTTAGGATACTGGCATCAGCTATCGCGTAAAGCTACAATTCGATAACAGAGAACATTAAATACTTTTTTCAAACGTTTCAATAGAAAAGAATAATATTTAGCTTTTTTAGTATACGGTTAAGACCATTACGAATTTTTGTTGAAGATCATTTTATGGCCGATTATTCTTATATCTTCTACATCATGGGTTGCCATATTTATTGTGCTAATGGAGCCTTTTTAATACCAAAAATGTGGCCAAGAGCTCCCAAATGAAATAACTACGAGTCGTGTCTGGAAATTAAGTACCGTTTCGTTATACTGCTACTGGAATGATTGTTTTGCAGTTCAACAATCGTGCACACATATCTATGGTTGATTCTCACACTACTATTTCAGCCAGATTGTGTGGTATTTGCGCTTGTTAGTGAACGTTAAAATTGTTTATGGCGATTGCCTATCCCACCGACAGTGAAGTGCGTTCTGTAATTTGTTTTTTGAACGCAAGGAGTGTCAACCCAACTGAAATTCACCGTCAACTTGTAGAGATTTAAGGTGAACATATAATGAATGATGAAATAGTAAGAAAGTGGGTTCCAATATTCAATGTGGGTGAATCACGGTTTATGACGAAGCACGAAAAGGGCAGCCTTCTGTTGTCAATGATGTTTTGGTTGAAAAAGTGAATGAGAAAATTCGAGGAAACAGAATATGAGATTTGTAATAAGATTGCTTTAATTTTATAATAAGATTACTTTAAGTTTATAATAAGATTGCTTTAAGTTTATCATAAGATTGCTTTAAGTTTATAATAAGATTACTTTAAGTTTATCATAAGATTGCTTTAAGTTTATAATAAGAATACTTTAAGTTTATATATAATAAGATTGCTTTATAATGCGTTTCCACAAATTTCGAAACCAGTTCTATGGTGGCATCTTTTTTTGAAGAGAATATAGATAAGTTAGTTTCCAATTATGTAAAATGCCTTAATAATGGTAATAACTATGTAGAAAAATAGTGTCCGTTATGCTCTCCCATGTAAAAACAAATTCTGTTTGGAAAAAAGAATTTTTATGCGAGTTTTTACAAAACGGAACTGAATTCCCGGACATGCTTTGTATTTTAATGTATTGTGGAAAAAACAAATTTAAAATTGTATTTGAAAATGAAATTCATAAGTATAATAAATATAATATTGATAAGCTTATAATAAGATTATTTTATAAATGAACGCTAACAATTAAATAATCTTGCTGTTAAATTCGTTGGAGCCCGAAGGTCACAGGTGTAAGAGGGTGCGGGAAAGAAGAAGACATGATCTTAAAAATAGATACTTTTTTTATACCTTACTCCTTATGACTAATGTATAACTTAATGGCCTAATTCTTGTAGAATTCTGAAATCCTAACACTTAATCTGATAAATAAGATAATCAAAATAACTTATCTTGGGTTGAAGTTCCTTATGACGATCTTTCTCGAACCCCAATAGCTCTATCAGTCCCAATGTTAATTACTTCCACAACCCCTGGGGACTTCAAAGATGAATATTAGTTTCAGGCCATATGACTTCCGAGTCGTAATTCACTTTCTTTTATTCTTAAATGTCACGATTAATGATCAGCGATTAACCATTCAACATCATTCGTCAAAAGCCAAGCAGGGAGCCTACTCGTCTCAACTGGAAATTCCTTGAATCTCAGAAGAGCAAAGAGCATTATTTCTACATATACTGCCGTGACACAAAACCCAAGAGCCTTTGAAAGCCTTGGGAAACTCTGACCACTGTGGGTTCAATCCCGAGGCACGTGGTGAGAGAAGAGGCTGTTGCTCGCTTTCACCTAACCTCCGAGCAGACGTTTCGGCAGTGGCGTAACGGAAAGTAATTGCCCCCCTCAAGGTCAGGTCTTGGGCCCCAATCCAGATCTTATATATATATATATATATATATATATACTTGCTAGAAAAAGTCTGCGTTCACTGTTTTAGTAGTAACTATAAAAATTATTTAAAAAGGCTAATGAGCTATTTAATAGCTGGTTGAAAACTTCCTGAAGTCGTTTCGGCATTGAATTAACAAGTGTAGTGGTTTCTTCAAAGCTTATTTTCTCTCATTCGTCCTTAAGAACACTCTTTTTCAGCAAGTGTGAATTTTAAAAGATATCATGAGTAAAGGCACTAGTTTTAGATTAACAATTTCTAACAACAACAATACCGTTAAAAAACAAATTAATAATGATATAAATAATTTTATTACTAAATCTGCCGTTAAATATGGTTCGCCTTTAGAGGAATTTGATGAATTTAAGTACAATATTTTAAAAGACCTGATGAAATTTAACTATCGTTCTAAATCAGTACTTACTTATAAAGATGTAAAACAGAAGATTTATGATTTACAAAAGAATTTTATCATTGTTTACATAGATAAAGTGCCTGGTAATTATGCAATAATTTGTAAATATTTTATAATAATATGATTAATGAACACTTTTTAAACAATGAATCTTTTAAAAGATTGGACTTGTCAGATAAAGAAATTAATAATCGAATTACTGCTATATATAGAAAATTGGGTGTTTCCATTCATAAGATTAAGTTTCCATATATATTTTTAACACCTAAATTTCGTAAAAATCCTGTTAAATTTAGAACAGTAACAAATGGTTTTAAAACTTATATCACTGCTGCAGGTAAAATGCTGTATAATATAATACAAGAATTCATCAATAAGCAATGTAATAAAGCTATAATTAAAAATACTACAGAAATTATAGATTTTTTTAACAATAAAAATATTTATTCAGTTAATAGTTATGACTTTGAAGATCTTTTTTATTCCATTAATATCAATGATATAATTAGGGTAATTTTAGATAATTATAGAAATTATAACCTTAATATTAATTTACAAAAATTTACAACTCTAATAAATTTAGTCTTAAAAGAAAACTACATTAATTTTAATGGTTCTCTGTATAAACAAGCCAAAGGTTTGCCTCAAGGTGGCCCTGCTAGCAATAGTTTGGCTAATTTATATTTAATCTTTTACGAAAATAATTATATTATTAATAATGATTATTACATAATTAGATACATAGATGACCTTATTATTTTTGGTAAAAATATTAATTTTAACATTAATTTTTATCCGAAATATTTAAAGCTAATTAAACAAAAAAGTAATCCAGTTAAAACTAATTACTTGGATGTATCATTATGTATTAAGGACTATAAATTACATAGCAATATTTATGATAAAAGAGATGATTTTAATTTTAACATTCTTAAAGTGCCTTTCTGTAATTCAATTTATAGAAATATTATTTTCAATTATATTTATCGTAATAACGTATTAGTTAGTGATAAATTTAATATATATTTAAATCTTAAAATAACTTTATTAAACATTCTATGGAACATAGATAACCTCCTAAATTTATAAAAAGTTACCTAACAATTAATTAAAAAATGTTATTAGTTGTGCAGTTTATAGATAGATGGTGCCTCTAGCTCAATTCCTGGTTCCTAAGGCTAGGAGTTTGCTCTAGTATTTCTGTGGCTAAATCTATTCTATCATGACTATAGTTATCTTAGGTATATAACTATTTTTGTAATATATATATATATAAAGGATTGCCAAATCATAACATAATGTACCTTTATACATCAAGTAAAAAAATTAGTATTAAATTTTAACTGATACAAAATCAACCGGAGCCTGAGAAAACAAAGTAAATAATGGATAACATTAGAGAGTAATTATATGTATTAAAACTGGAAATCTCTAACGATAGATAACCTGGTAACTTAAATACACTCATGTCCATAAATTAAGGATAATTCAGAATCACACAGAAATTGAACTCTAGAATAAAAATTTCACCTGTAGAATTATCACACACATCTTGAAGAAGAATATGCAAATTACAGGAAACCACCAGATGGTGCGGATAGTACGTCACAATGACGAGTGTAAGAGAGGGGTATATAAGGAATGGTGGCAAAGAAGTAAAATTGTTCACAAGCGCTTTAAAAAACTTTTAGTGCCATAACCGCATACTTATGGCACAAATAAAACATTTGATGATTTTTTACGTTTTAGAATTATCGGACGACTGGAATGTGGACGCAACCAGCTGGAAGTATCCGAGGAACTTGGAATCGCCCAGATGTCATCTCCAGGCTTTGGCAACGATTCCAAGATGATGGTAATGTGAGTAGATGTTACAGCACAGGTCTCCCCGAGTTACAACGCCGAATGAGGACCGGTATTTGGCAGTTACTCCGAAAGAAACAGACAGAGCACAGCATCAGACCTATATCGTCAGCTCTCTTCAGCTGCCGGCAAGTCAGTTTCAAGGCAGACCGTGTACAGACGCTTAGAGCACATTGGTCTATATGCTCATAGGCCTGTCAGATGTGTTAACCTTACCGCAACTCACTGTCGCCTGCGATTAACCTGGAGTAGAGAGCATGCATTGTGGATACCGCAACAGTGGTCTTGTGTGATGTTTTGCGACGAGTCCAGGTTTAGTTTGCAGTCTGATTCTCACCGTGTAACTGCCGCTTACGTTATTACTTGGGGTAACCAAAAGTAATTAATAGAATTTCGGGGTAAATTAATATATTTAATGACATAAGATAGCACTGGTACAAAGAACACACTTAGACAATTACAAGACAAACATTTAGAGAAAATAAG
>BMAO01004033.1:0-18085 GCA_019973975.1 Trichonephila clavata | reverse complement strand
TTCACTTGTTTTAAAAATAAAGAATTAAACTTACGTGGAAATAACTAATTATATTTTGATTGAGGAGAAATTATTTATATTTATTCTGTGAATTTTTTGTTTTGTGGTTTAAAATTGAATTTCCGCATTTGAAATATTTAACTGAATATTTTTGAATATTTATAATATATTGAAATATTTTTGATATAATTTCATAAAATTACTTTAAAATACATGCATAAGATTAAAGAGTGTTATTAATTCCAAATGATTGAAAATTGTGATTATTTTTATTACTGATTCAGTTTCTTCAAGTAGTAAGTAATTAAAAAACTCGTGATTTCATTGATAGCTTTTACGTTCGTTATAAATAGGTTGAAACTAAGAGGATTCACATTTTAAAGTTATCAAAAGACAGGACACAAGATTCATTTTTTATTTGTTACGCATAATCTTAACCTGTGATTTGGATCAGTACTTGGCATTGTATGGTATTTGGTCTACTATGTTGTAAAAAAAGAACTGGAAAAGTATTCTTTATAGTATAATTGAGAAGATAACTTTAATTTGTTTTCTAAATGAATAATTTATCAAAACCTGCAAAATATTATTTTAATCCTTTAAAAAAAATTATTCATTTCTCAACTCTTTGTCATTTTTGGAAATGATGAATAGTTCTTTTTTTTTATCCCACGTCATTTGGGATCGATAAGTAGTTTAAATGCGTTCGTTTCCATTTTAAAATAAATTGGATGTTTTATTTTCCCACATAATTATGAAAAGGAAAAACTTAGTCATTTTTTTACCACTGAAAAACGAATATGTGTTAAAAGCTCTGTTGAATCGGGTTTCGATTTTTTTTAATTCTACTAAGATACTCAAAATTAAGTTATTTCCTGAACCTCAATTTTGTTTAATGTGTGTGCAGTATATGAAATATTAATATCCATATGTTGTAATAAACGCCTTTACTCCTGGTATTAATATATCATTTTCTTTTCTATATTTACCTTTAAAGGAACAATAAAATTTTAAAGTGCGCGAATGAAATAAGATGGATTCATTGCATTTGTTATAGATTGCTGATAATCACTCTACATTATCTAATTGCTCGTGAACAGTGCATAGATTTCAACAAAAGAACAAAAAAAAAAACGAAATAATAAGCTCATGAATGGAATAACTCGAATTCAGCTCGGTGACTGCACAACTCTTTTCGAGCAAGATCAATTCTAAATACACCACACACGGCGTGAAAAATTGGATATCACAAAACAAACGAAACGTAAAACATGGGATAAAATAATTCGAAACAAGTGCGCTCGAGCGTTAAAATGATCTCATCGCCTTAGAAAAGACACTTTCACGCATTTATTACACGGGAGAACTTATTTATCCAGCAACCCACGTATAAATGAATGATTAAACGTGATTCCAGAAATTTTTTTTTCGCTTTGCTCCCCCTTCCCTGAGGGTGACAGGCCTCTTGTCGAGCAAAGAATTTTAACAACCTCCTAAATGTCCAATTTGTCGCTGTCAGCGACTGCAATGATGATGAATCCCCCACCCTTTGACTCACGCACTGCCTGACTCCTCCCCCACTCTGTTACAAAAAGGGAGGGTCCATCATTATGCGAGAGAGAGTGACTAACATTATATACAACCATCGTCCGAGGTTTAAATTGCAATTAGGGTATGTTCCATCTTTGTTAAGTGCTGAAGAGATGAAAGGTAGATATTGTCTCAGGAAATCTTTAAAAAAGCATGTGCGTGACTGACAAGGGCTTAAAACATCGTCGAATAATCTAAAGTGATTATATCCATCTGTAATCCAGAGTAAATTAAGATGAACTAAGTCTTAGCTCCGTGATGGCTTGGCCTGAAAGCTTTTGAAACTTTAAAACTGAGTTAAGCTGTTAAAAAGGAGGAAATTTTCTCAGGGATTATTTCACTGACTTTATTAGCTATGTGTATGACAAAATCTATATTTATGTACCCTGATGTGGTGACAAATTCCTCACCAAGTATTTCAAGGAGTGATTATAAACTTTAATTGTTAACATTTTTCTGATCAATATACTAATAATATACAGTAAAATTAGCTTAACGCGGAAAACGCTTAAAATGAAATATCGGCTAACACGAAATCAAGCAATGGTTTGACAAACAATTATGTATTTTCATGCATTACTTTTCGCTTAACACGAAAAGATTTTCCTTATAAAAATGAACAAAATACGGGAAAACCAGCTACGCGAGTGAAATTTAAGAGGAAGGAGGGTAACTTAGCTTTCAAATACCCCAGGATAGCCTGGACATGAGTCAATTTTGTTTATCTAAGCTATTTTCACCCTCCATTCCTACAGACGCCACCTAAAAAAATCCGATATGAGGAACATCATGGAAATAGTACACGCATTTCTTTTTAGACACACAATCCCATGAAAAATAAAATGGACGACATCGAACAATTTGTGGACAGTTTGATACTAAAAAAAAAAGAACGTGGGAAGCCACGCAATAAAGTGAGACTTCTTTGGCGACGTTCGCCCGTAAATGCAGGAATACATCTAATTATATTAAACTGCTGAGATAACTTTAATCTAATAAAATTCGAACTTCATTTATTGTAAGAAAATATTTTTATTCAATTTTCTGCATCATCATTTTCCAAGAAAGACACAATAGGTGTGTGGTAACTAAAGTAGGATATAAAAATCCTCGATTGTAGTCAATCAAGAAAATGTGAGAAAACTGCATCCATCGTGGTTCCGTATATTGTTTTTCCTTCTCTAGAATTAGTATTCATTGCCAAATTCAGTGTCCGTTTCAAGAATTCAATGAGTGGCTTTACTTCTTCTGAAGCAAAATTATTATGAAAGTCTCCGGTTTAGATAATCCGCTTTTAATCATCATTGGATCCAATGATTGCAGAAGCCTCTGATGTGTACAGTACTAAATTTTTATGGATAAAGATGATAAAAGCTGCGACAGAACTACCTGGTGATATATAGACTTTCGCCAGGAATCACTGCTAGTTTTGCTTTCTTTTTCTTTCACGAAACTCTTTTCCGCTTTTTGTATTTGTTCCAGGCTATCTGACCAGAATTTATTTTGATTGAATGGAAATAAAAATTAATATATAAACTTAATTCATCACTAACAGCCACTGTGTTTGCTTACAAGTCACTATCCGTAGCGATTCTGACGCGTACGTTAGTGACATATACACAATGCCTCAGACAAGCTCGTAACGGGAGGAGCCATATAATGGTAATATTTTGGTGCGTTTATTCGTTGAAAACGGCACGTTTTTTTTATTACATAAAACCTACGAAAATACGCCACACGAGTTTGTGACGAGAGTAGCAAGGGGGTACCCACTTAATGTCACCAATACCTAAGCGCCTTTCGTCCATAGCAGCAAGATATACTTTTGATGCACAATTCCCCCTTAGCAATTGTCTAGCTTTTTCACGGATATGACGCAAGTCACGAGGTGTACCTCCCCCCCCCCGCTACTCTCTTTTCTTACCACTCGCTATCTCCTTACCATGGCGGCGTTTCGGGGCGTTCATAATCACTACTTCCGTTCGCTTTTTCACTGTTACGCAAAACTGGGTAAATTTCCCATTCACTCCCGTCCGCAAAGCAGTTTCACTTCAAAAAGCAATACAATTAAACATATCAGATTATTTTCCAAAAACTCAATAAATGTTTTGTTTTTAAAAAAAAACGCAATTTTGTATTAAATTTCACAAAATTCTTATAAATGTTTACGTTTCAATTATTTTTATTAAATACATGCATATATACAAATCTATGCAAAAAAAATTTCAGTTCCCTCAGTTTCATGTTAAACGATTTTCACTGTACTAATTTCTATTCATTTGACTGTAAGATAAAAAATAAATGACGTTAAATATTTTGTGACGGGGCTATCCGCGAGATTTCAATACTAATCCTCTTGGGATACTTTGGGGCCAGCATTTATCCTATTTCACAGCCTCTTCGGGAAAAACACGAGATAGTTATGTGCTAATTAGTTCGACTATATAAAGTCTAGATTTTGTAATTGTAACGGAGAAGGAGTTGCCAAGCTGCATGTAAGTATCGCCGGAGAATTACTTCACGAACTTAGTGCGTTTGATAGACATAAATTATAAGAGTAAATTGTTAGATTATCCATTGAAGAAAATAGATTCAGTACCGACCTGAGGTTAGCAAGTATTCGTCTCCTTGTCCGTTCTGGTAGACGGGAATATTAGAATTGAGTGTTAGGGTTAAATCGACGTATTAGGGAATCACTCCTAGGTTTCTACTTATAGTTAAACTTGTGATTGTTTGTGTGTTTGTCAGTCCTGAATAAACATAATTGTTATTATAGCTTTTGTTGGTGATGATATGTTTCCTCCCACATTTAGAGACGCGCCGGGCAGTGTGAGCGGGGTCCAAAATAGGTCTGAGTTACAACAATTTAAAAAAAAAATTTTAAGTATTTTATTGACTAAATAGTATTTCAGCCGACTGGATGGCTTCGTTGGTTTGTCGCTGGCCTTCTGCACCCAAGGTTACGGATTCCACCCCGGGCTAAGTCGGTGGATTTTCATGATGCAGAAAATCGACAGAGTCCATGTCGTATGATTATGCGGCATGTAAGAAATCCATTGTAGTGTCCATTTGGCTTGGGTGCTCTTGGCAAAATTAAATTTCTAAGTTCAATTTTGCATCATCTGAGCTCAGAGGCCTCCCTCTGGGGAGGAAAGTGGGCGTCAAAATTACTTGCGGCAATTGATATCGCCTATATGGTGCCATTCTAAAAAGTGATATTAGCTCCTGGGGAATGAACTTGATCTAAAAAGGTACACCAATCTAATCTAAACACCAATACGCAGCCCCATTAGAAAAAAAACTAAATAGTACTTTAAATTTAAAACATTTTAACATTTTTCAACATTTTAATTTACGTTGCTAACTGGATAAACAACCAAACAATATTTTATTAGCAAAATTATTTTTTCTGAATATGGAGAATATTTTACTGTTTTAAATTGGATTCATGTTCCCTTTTTATGGATCACAATTTATAATTATTAAATATTTGCAATTTTTTAAAGACATATTTTTTGCATTGTAAAATTTATATTAAAATTTTTCGTAAAATCTTTTTTCTTTCGATGTACATTTTATTTTTGCATTTTGATAATTTATGGAGTTTCTTTTGCACAACTAAGCCATGTAGTTTAAGAACAATAATTAATTCAAAAACTACTCCAGGAATCAAAATGGCTAAATCCTCATGACGTTTATAATTACGTGATAATGACAACAACGTGTTTTTAGACAATCAGTTCAAAAACTTATTTGACGTTATAGTCACACAATAAAAGCAATCGTGTGTTTCCAGCTAATCAGTTGAAGCACTTTGGTGTTGCCAACTTTTTCCTTTGTAAAAACTTTCTCTTAAAAAGAAAAAAAATCTGTCAACAATTATTATGCAAATAATATGTAAAATGCATTTTATGTAAAAGTACATGCATAAAATAAGATTATTTTTTTAAATTAAATTTTTTTTTCAACTCCTACTATTAGCTCACTTTCTGTCTGTATAGTATTTATCTTCAAATTTTCAATCGTTAATAAGATGAATTTTAAAGCACTCAATTGAGCTGAAATTTTATATACACTCTTATTTTGCATGACTATAACATTAATTTAATTATAATTAATAAATATTAATTGATTTAAACTAATTATTCAAATAATTACAAATACAGCCACGTTGGCATTATTTTAGGCGACATAGAGAATATTTTGGCGTGTCAAAACTTGAAAAGGTATTTTTCTTGCATTTTAAAGCTCTCATTTGAGCTGAAATTTTCCATACACTATTGTTTTGGGTATCAATATGATAATTTAATTATAATTAATTAAAAATATTGACTGAAATGAATTATTTAAAGAATTGCAGATGCTGCGACGTTGGCTTCATTTTTAGAGACTCGAGTCAAAAGTATAAAGTATTTTTTTTCTCACGTTTCAAACCATTCAGTTGAACTTTTATATACACGATTGTTGTAGATGACAATACGATACTTTATGATAATTAATAAAAATTAATTGTCACTTAATGTTGTGATTCTATCATATGTATATACGTATTTATATTAATTGTAACTTTTTAATAAAAGGTAACTAACATAATTTTTTTTTTGTTTGTAGATAAGTAGGAATTGATATAAAAAGTTTTTTTTTCCTTGTTCCATCTTATTTGAAAATTTTCCTATTTACTGTGCGGAGTATGTAGCTATGTATACTGGGTCATTCTATAGTTATTTTGCTTAATCCACTTTTTCATTAATTACAACGGCCTAGAGTGCCAATTAGTCAAAATATTAAGAAGACTTTACGACACAAAAAAAAAATATTTTTTCAGAATCACTGGAAGAAATCAATGAAAACTTTAAGAATGTTTATAGAAGTGGTTTTTTTTTTTTTTTTTTTTGTTCTGCTGAAAATTTTATTGAATTTAAGTTTTATGCTCTTGTTCAGATGTTTGGCTGAAACAGTATTTCTTGAGGATTTATTTCAAAGGTAAAATGGCAAATGATTACGAAGTTATAAGAAAAATGTATAAAATTTTTCCTCGAAAGACTGTTTCCTATACTTAAAAAAAAAGATTCTTTTTCAAACGAAAAAAAAAATTGAAACTAAAGAATAAAAAATAAACTGTCGATGTTTTTGGGAACTTCTGAGTATTTCGAAAATTTCTTTGTCTTTCTTGGAATGTGATTTCTGAAATACAAATGGTGAAGGAAACATGGCGAGGAAGCTTGGAGAGTAGGGTACTAAATCAGGTGTCGTGCTCGTCATTAGACCTGTATTCAAAATTACGTCTGTCCTCTATAGCTCTATGTAATTTGTAAATTCATGTAACGTCATAATCACATGACAATAATAGCCACATGATTCTAGTCAACCAGTTTGAAAACTTGCATGCCGTCATAGCCAAACGATAAAAGCTATTTTGTGTTTCCAATTAATGAGTTCACGCACTGCATTGTTGCCAAATTTCCCTCTTTTTCGAAACTTTCTCTTAAAAAGTGCACATGAATGTAAAAAATGCATTTTATTAAAAATATATTAAAATAATAAGATTATTTTTAATTTTAAAAATTCTTTTGGAATAGATTTTTTTTTCATTACATTTAAACATCTTTACCCAATTATGAAATTTAATGTCTGTTTTGAATTCAATGGAAACACTGTATTATATGATCGTTTTGAATTGAGCTCATTGCAGTTTTAATGTTCGACATTATTAAAAAATCGAAAATAAAATCTTGCCAAGAAATGTGTTGTTTTCTCAACTCAATTTAAAAAATATATCGATCTAATAAATTGACTTTTGTATTGTAAAATAAATTCTTTATAATATTTTAAGAGAATCCAAAACTTTCCATTTATTATTTAAATATATACAAAAACAAATAGAAAACAAAACAAAAAAGCTACTGTTCTTTTACAGAGGAAAACTAAGCCAATTCTTGCTTTCACATTTTTTTAGAAAGCATGTTTCATTCCTATAAGCTAAATAAATGTAACGAAATAAAATACTTCCTTTTGTAAAAAAACATATGCTTAGTTCCACAAACAAGTCTAGTCTTACTTTTGGAAAATTTGGAAAAGACACGGTGAAAAAGTAATACAGAAAAATCCGACAAAAAAAGCAGAACCACTTCAATGAAGATTGTGTTTTGCAATATATTTCACTTACTCAGCTATTTTCATATACAAAGGAAGATCTGAAAAGGATGTTTCATTTTGAGAAATAGAATGTTTTTTCCATTAGTTTTTTTCCATCGGAGCTGATCTTCAAAACAAGCCACGATGGTCATCATGTGAGGTGCTCTTGCTGGTATAATAGCATGAGCGCAGGATATAAAGAAAAAACTGTAAAATTATTTTATTGGGGCTTAAAATCGAATTTTTCTGTTCCTTTATTTAATATCATTTTTCAATGACTTTATTTAAAGGAGTTCTTATTCTTTACTTTGATTTTTAATGGTCGAATTCATTCGTGATTACACTCACAATACTTTTCATTCAATAACAATATTAAATTTAAAAAAATATTCGTTTTTAGAATGTTCTTAAAAATAATTAGCTTTTGTTGCACAATAGTGAATATATACTTTTAAATTCCCAAACAGATTCATTTAAAACTAATGTTACTATAAATGCAACTAACTAAAGTAAAAAAAGTGTTTCAAACGAATAAATTGGTAATTCCCAGTAATTCCTTAAAAATAATTTATTTGTAATAATTATCTCCTATTAAATAAATAACTTGCAGTAAGTTCTTCCTGTTATATATCTATATATATATATATATATAGATAAATAATTCACATAAAACTAAACTGTACTGAAATATTTTTGAAAAATATTTCAGTATATACCCTTATGGTCTCCTGCGGTTTTTCTTTCCAAATTTGCTCCAATTGTTGGTCCAGGTCATGAACATTCCCATTTAGATGCAGTCGGCTTCCCTTCATATCCTAGGCATGCTTGATTGGAGAGAGATATGACGATCTGGCTGGCCAAGGTAGTCTTTGAAAAGCTGTAAGACTGTTCATAGTAGCACGTGCCGTATGTGGTCTAACATTATCTTACTGAAAAATAAGACCATGATACTACAAAGGAACAGTCGTAAAACAGCTCTCAGAATGTCATCGAAGCTCCGCTGTGCTGTAAGTATGCCACTAATGACGACCAAAAGTGTCCGGCTGTCAAAATAAATGGCACCCTAGGTCATAATTGTTAATTGAGAGCCTGTGTGGCATGCAATACTGAAAGCAGGATCAGCACGGTGCCTTGGACGTCTCCAGATACATTTTCGATGATCGTCAGGACACAGTTAGAAGCGGTATTCGTTGCTAAATACTATGCGACCCCAATCAGCATGAACCCAACCTAATAGAGGCAAGCACTATTGTAATCTGGCTCGGCAGAGTGCAGGCGTGAATGACAAGTGGCGTAGCGGTTGGTGCAAGTTTAAATTTCATTCTTTCAGCCGTCTGTGAATGGTCATGTGGATACTATTATATGGGTCGCACGTTTGATGGTTGATAACGATGAATCAGGCACTATGATAACTGATATGAGAATCAATCTGTCCTTCCGATCTTCTGTGGCCCTAGGTCGACCGCGACCATCCTGACACTGAAATCTGCAACTGTCCACCCATTCTTGTCAGCATCTTCTAGTGGCTACAGCAGTCCGACCATATGGCGAGCGATTCTTCAATTTCCCCTACCTGCCTCTTTCAATACAATGTGATACGAACTCTTTCCTACTCTGGCATTTGCTCTTAAGGAGCTGGAATCCTGAGGTGAGGAATTTTTTCAGTTTTGAAAGGTATCCTAAATCGCATTGCAACGAACACTTTGACCATCAGATTGAGAATCACTACTTATAGACACCTCCTGAGTGCGCAGTTCCGATGCACTGTAGCTCCGTCATTCATTCATTGGACACCAAATTTGAATTGTTTGCATGTTCAGTACAAATCTTTTTGCACACGAAATTTCCTTACAATCGGGCAACTCCTTCTTGGTGCATCGTTTTTTTTTTTTGTTATAGAGTGTAAAAAGAAAATTTTTTATAGATACTTCCTTCAATAGAGTTAAAATCGATCCAATAAATCTAGATAATGAGAAAACTTACTTCGTGATCTCAGCATCATGTTAATGTTTCCCGCCAAATACTGAGGCAATATTGGCACTACCGCATAAAAATAAATTCAGTAAATTAAGATAAAATAAAAGTAAGAATATATATATATGTAATAATCCCCATTAATTATTCTTAATAACTTTTAATTACCTATGGTCTATCCCTTCAGGGGATCCACGTTTGATTAATAAACCTTCTAGCCACCTAACGGGAGTATTTTGAACAACATCTATCCACCCACTCAGATCACGTGATTGTAGCCGACTATAAATACTGAGATTCCTGGAGACCATCTCTCTTTCTCTTCTGTTGTACCTAGGAGTAATCCTAGATAAAAGACTTACTTTTAAGCAACATATACGCATTCGTAAAAATTTTAACATTTCCGTGGCTAAAGTTTTCTTCTTAAGATATCCGAACACGTTCGGAGTACTTTTTAACAAAATAGCATACTAAAACATTACAAATGCTCTTTTAGGACTCAATACCAATAAATATTATTATTTAACTATCAAAATTTAAAATAAATTTCCTGAATTTTACAAAAATCACAATTATAAGTGAAATTTTAGCAATATTTTTGAAAAACTTGAAAGCAGTTAGGAGAAAAAAGTAATAAACATATATTAGTAAAAGTATTACGAAAACAAATTAGGTGCATTTATCTAGAAAATGTACTAAAATTTTAATTCTTTTATTAAAATTTGAAAATTTAAGAGCTGATTGAGTAAACATTATAAGAAATGTTACATTTTTTATGAGACCGTTATTTAAATAACAAGCCATAACTCAAAAAGTATTCATACAATAAGAAATATTTTAGTACATTCTCTAGAAAATAACGTAAATATCAGGTTCAAAAAGTTTTATAGAAATACATTCGTAATATTTTGATTTATCAGACTCGCTGTTAGATTTTGAGCATTTTAAATGCCCAATTCTGGTAGATCAAAAACTCACTTCTGGTTTCTCTAACTTTATAAAATTGATTCTAACTTGGTCTCTAGGTAGTGTAGAAACAAAACAAAGTATGTTTCGTAAAGTCAAAAGATAGCTCTATTCAATAAAATAAAAATCAAAAATATCTGTCTTGACTGAATTTGGTCATTTTCAGCGTGATCGGATACCTTCATTGCCATGAAATCATGTTTATCCTTAAGAAATAAAATGCTTATTTATACTCTGATTCTCAGACCAGTCCTTACTTATGCATGTCCAATTTGGGGTCACGCAGCCTATTACAATATTAAAATGCTCGAAGCTGCTCAAAGAAATTTATACGTATTACAACAGATGCGTCATGGTACATGAGGAATGAAGACCTCAGAAACGCAGTCAAACTTAAAACTTTAAAATACATTTTCAAACAGATATCAATTAAATTCTTTAACAACATTGACAATCACATAACAGAGCAATAGCATGCATAGAAAAATACTCATTAAATCCACTAGTCAATAGACCTCGCAACATCCTAATCTAACTTTTCTACATTTTTTCATTTTTTAACTTTCATTTTTTAACTTTCATTTTTACACTCATTTTTATTACATTTCACTCCACTACTATGATAAATTCAATCCACACACACTTACATTAACCAAACTCGCTCTCGACCAATAGGGACAGAGCAGTTCGGCAACTAGGATTTCTTGCTCTGGTATCACCTCGGCGGCCAGAGTTCCAAGAGCTGGGGGGGGGTAATTTTGGAGCACATAGTCCTTGTCAGGACTCTAACCTCCTACCGGGTAATAATGACGGCTTTTACGAGTTATTATTTGCCAGGGTAGATGTGTAATTAAAACGAGAAAATTTACTTTCGAGAAATGATAAAAATTAAGAGAAAATGCAGGAATGAGAGAGAAACTGTCATGACTTTAGAAAGAGGATCTGAAAGTAGAGTGAGTGTTTTGATTGGCCGAGACAGGAGTTCGGCTAATGAGGTATATAGAGATCTTAGAATGAGACAATCAATCAGATCAAGTCTGTCGTTCAACAGAGTTGGACGACGGATCAGAAGATGAGAAAATTAAGTAGAATATTAAAGATAAAAAATAATATTGCAAAATTACTATTGATCTAGTGGAGAAGTGTATGAAAATTAAAATTAAACTGCACTAGAGCTGGGAACAGAAAAACAAATTCCTCTGACCAGACAAATGAGTTTTTCTTCTGGGTTGTTGGAGTTGAAGGATTTTTCCATTTCTTTTAGTAGTGTTGGGAATAGATCAAAAATCTTTTTAATTTCCATAATAGCTTGGAGGAAAGTAAATTCTGAGTTTTCGTTTTGGGTGAAATTGATTATTTCCGAGGGGATATTTTCTTTTTGGTTAATTTTAATACTATTAGATGCCTAGGGATCGCTCCCGCTTGCTGGCATCTGTTGTTGGATTTTGGAGCTAGTAACTTGAGCGAAACTCAATCCGGGAACAATTAAGGAGGTGTTAACTTGGGGAGTTTCGTGGCGATTTTTATTTTCTTGGGGGCTTTTGCTTTTGCGGGTTTGGGGTATAGCGGACCTTCAGAAGCGCCAGAGTTCCAACACCTAAGACACGCACCCTCCTAAGGCTGTCCCGGATTGGTCCATGTATTCTTATCCTAACCAGTTTAAATAGTCGCCCTTTTCGGGCTTTGTTCAGTCGAGGGGAAAATTCTGGTCGGTGCAGGTCACCTGCGTCGCTTTTTTCTTTCACCCACTTCTTTCCAAGTCGACCGCTTTGCGTTCCGGTTCGCCGGGCCAGTAAGCGGTTTACACCTTGTATTTATTTTACACTCACACCTAGATTTTCATCTTTGCATTTAAATTTAATTTTTCTCACCTTAATGTATTTTAATTATTCTAATAAATTTTTTTAGATTTTGTTATTTTTAAATTTTAATTATAAGTTTCATTTAGTCTATTCAAACCTTTTAATGCAGCAAAGGGCTAAGATAAAGCTGAACCCATGTAACCCCCAGTTTTTTCATTATTGGAGTTTGAGCTCCCCTGCGGGAAGCAGGTACTCCGACAAGCATTCAACTTATATATCTATTCTGTTTTGTGTTTCGTCATGTAATCGGCTGCAGCTTGGTTTGTGTTTTGTGTCTCTTGTCTGCTTCCTTTTTATGCAGAACGCTATGTGTTAAATGTACAATAAACTGATTCTACTATTGCAAAGGACTGCCTCTTCAATACCATCAAAAATAAAACTTTAATCAAAATTAGCGATCATATTAGAAATACCATTCCAACGGCCATCGTCTATTACATGTATATATATATGTGTGTGTGTGTAATAGACGATGTATACACAGTAATACTAGAATAAAATAAAGTATTAATAATTTTATAAAACATGCAGCACCATCTTTGAGTAACTGTATAGTTAATTAATTTTAAAAATCATCTACCCACTTGATGCATTTTTTTTACTCTTTGTCATTTAACTGGGAACTATTTGAAATGCAAGTGTAAAGAAAATTACCAGGATATCCATGTTCATTACAATGACTAATAAAGATATTAAAATTAAAAAATATATTAGATTTATCGTTGACTAATATATCATTACACTAAATATGGTTAAAAATAAGATTTATATGTATATAGAAATTGATATTTTAGAATTCCAATATAGCACTTTAAGAATGTTAAATTCAAAAGCATCTCTTTTATCATAAATATAAGTATGTTAATTTATAAATCTTAATATACAATGAAATATCTACGTAATTAGTTTTAAATTGATTATGAATTATTTTAACTAGGTTTAAGTAATCAGGACAAAAGTTAATATTTGTGTTAAAGTTATTCTTTTTACCAAACACTATTAGATCATCTATATATCTAAAAATGTAACTGTCATTATTAATAATATATGCAAATTCATAAAAATGTAAATATAAATTAGCCATACTATTGCTCCTTTGATGCAAACCTTTAGTATGTTTATATAATGAACCATTATAATTAATGTAATTTTCCTTTAAAACTAAATCTACGAGGGTTTTAAATTTGTGGAAATTAATAGTAAAATTATAATTACTGTGATTTTCTAAAATTACTTTAATAATATCATTGATATTAATGGAATTGAATAGATCTTCAAAATCAAATCTATGAGCTGAATAAATATTTTTATTTTTTTAAAAAAAATCTATAATACCTTTACCATTTTTAATTATAGCCTTATTATTTTGCTTGTTGATGAAGCTTTATAGAATATTATGCAGCATTTTACCTGCTGTAGTGATATGTGTTTTCATTTTTTATAAAAATGATATGATAGTAGCTCATAAAATAAGTGCTTCGAATAGATGAGAAGGCCCTTTTTTCACATACTTGGGAACTCTTGGCATAAGATGTTTTTGTCAAGTAGTCAGTTCGAATCTTAGTGTCGCTTGATAATCCGTGGCTTAGATAAGCTGTTACTCGTTAAATTTAGGAAGGCACACCTTTAATGAGGTGTTGGTAAAGCAGGATTACAGATGTGAAGGCTGCGTTAGAATTACATTGTGATGTTCGTTATCTGGAGCTTTGATAGGTCACTGTAAGTAAGAGAGTACAAGTCAATTTAGAAACCAGGCTGAGAGAATGACAGGGAGTCTCTTGGAGAGTCTGTGCGGAAGCGTCTTGGAGCATCCATGGGTTTTCACTTCACGTCTCTTTAAAGGTGGGATATTTCCCGACTTGTAAAACATCACACGATGCAGAGTCACTTCTGTTTGGACGAAGCCGAGATGGTCATTGGTCCTTGTCACCCTTCGTGCGTTAGAGTTTAAAGCCGAAGCTTGGTGTGGGAATTGTGCCTATCACTTTATTACCAGCTGGATAAGGGAGACCAAAGGCTGATTTGCCCCAGAACTTTGGTGTCGGCATGGCCCTGCCTTGTATACTTTCAAACGCGAAACTACGTGAGCGTTGGGAAGTCATTAGCTCCCTAACAGGAAATCGGCCCTTTGGGGGAAAACGCCTTAAATCTGTAGAGAATCAAGTTCTGATGATGTTGCTGAAATGTTGATCTTTCACGCTTAGATTGTGAATTCAGGTTTTGTCCTCATCAACGGACAATGGCTGAAATATATGAGGTTCGTTGTCCACAGCCCTCATACTATTTCGAAAGTGGATGCTAATGAATCAATGATTTTTAATATTATTTAAAACAGGGATGGTCCATGGCCCACCTTAAATAATTTTGCAGCCGGAGAAATTCATTAAAACCTTACAAAATACGATTATTTTGTGCAATATTGGTTTTTTAACAAATATATATTCTATAACTTTTTTCTATTTTATTACGTTGCTTCTGTTTTTATACATACTTAGAAGTGAGCAGTATGGCATTGCTGAACCTCACCCCCCGTAGCATAACGCTTGATTCCTGTAACTTTATCGCGCTACCTATTGCTAGCCATATTTTGAGCATTGCATTAATATTATTATAGATTATTATTAAATTATCTATGTTTGTATACATAAAAAATAATAATAATTCTTTCCGTTTTAAATTTTCTCTCTGATAAATGTTTGTAATGCGTCCAAATTTAATATAAAGATATATACTTTTATATGCAGCCCACGGGATTATAATGTTTTTCTGAAGTGGTCCGCTAGGTCATTTGGTTAGGCAACTCCTGATTTAAAGTATAAGCATTCTATGGAAGTGTCATTTTACAGATTGTTGAGATAATGGTATTAAATGATTCTACATATAGTAAATAGTGTTATAAATTACATAAAATAAAAGGCGCATTCCTTTTCAGTATAAATAAAACTATTCTTTGAAAAAACTTCTCAGAAAAAACCATTATTTGTGCATTGTTTTAAGTGCCTTCGGTGTTTGGAATGCATTTTCTAAACTGCCTAAGGGTTAATAATGGTTTCCACGGAGCAAACAATAAATCTCGAATGTCGAGTTTATAAAATTGCTTTGGGAGTAACTCTGAGGGAAAGGAGGAAAAACCTTACTAAAAGAAAATTAGTTATTTTTTCTTCACACTTCCAGAACCATTTAACATGGGAAGGAAATCTTGGAAAGGGTTTTGTGTAAAAACCTTATGGAATAAACTACTTTCTCAAATGTAAAAAAGAAGGAGGTCGGTAAAAAGTATTATCAGATGAAAAGAAAAATCAGATAAACGCATCTAACAAAATTAATAAGATAATGTTTAGGTAAAAAATGGTTATATTTATAATTTTTATTTTTTATATCTATGGAATGTTTCATGGTTAAAATGTGTCGTTTGATTATTTAATAGCAAAGGTGATGTCGGAAAATATTTGAAATTGCCACAAATATTTTTTTCCTTTATTAACAAGTGATTAATTGTTTATTTGTATTGTATTTAAAAGCATCATGAGGGCTACTGCCTGAGGAATGCATAATTTAAATGCAGTCAAATGATGAAATAGGAACCTGATGTGACATATTTTCCCTTCAAAGTTTCCCCTCATGCCGACTTTAAACATTGATAGTTTTAACACGCATCATCTCCTTTATACGAAGAATATTTAATGGCCCGGTCAATGGGAAAGAGGGTGACCACTTCGCAAAAACTAACTGGCTACCTTTTCCAACTTAATATTTTTCACCCCTACTGGACAATGCATCACAACACACCACTACACATGCATGGGAAGCATTCTGAGCCATTATTCTCACTTCTCAACATCCAATAGGAAGACGCTCTCTCTTCCACCAGTTTCCAGAAACCTAAATAGACTTTAAATCAAGATCTACACCTTGAAGCCCCGCCGCCGCTGGTCCAATGGCAATGCTGTACCACATCAGCATGAAATTAAACGTTGTCATGTCTCTAAATTGAACTTGCTAGCCTGATACGAGATTGAGGGTTCCTAGAAACCCATATACCCGGAAAATGTTTCGTAGATTCGTAGGACTCCCACTTATGGTTACCAGAAAAATGTCATTTGCAGTCTCTCATTTGATCGGAAATTCTAATTCTTTTTTTTCTTTTGCATGAATGCATTGCATTGTTAATTCATCTATTGGACAGTATGCTTTTCTTTTCATAAATGCTTAATAATATTATTGTTTTAAAATTACTTTAACCATTTTTAAAAAGTTGGTAGAATAATTTTAGTATAATAAAATAATTATTAGTAGCATTTTAATTATTATACATTTTCGAATACTTACGCAGATCCCTGTAAAGTCTAGAGTGCGCTGTAACCTTAAAAATTTACCCAAAATTTGAAATTCTCTGTAAACCGAACTGAAAAAAAATATGGAATTTTT
This sequence comes from Trichonephila clavata, assembly GCA_019973975.1. Lineage (NCBI taxonomy): Eukaryota > Metazoa > Arthropoda > Arachnida > Araneae > Nephilidae > Trichonephila > Trichonephila clavata. Next base: position 1,130 of record BMAO01004033.1, on the reverse strand, counting down.
TCAAACATGTTACCATGCGGGAAAATTTTACGAAGCTGGTAAAAGGAATGAAATATTTTTTCCTTCAAATTTTGTAGAGTAAAAAATGTAGGACTTTAGTATTATATCTGATAACCCTATCGGAATACATTTTAATAAATACATTTGTTATTTCATACACTTGAGCTAGTCTACTCTTTCACGCCATTGTTTGTTTGGAAAACATCTTCTTTAAAATGATTGATAACTAGCTATTTTCCTTTTTTCACTGCTTCAGCAATCCTTTACTGCAGTTAGAAGTTAGTTTGTGAATTACTTTTAGCTCGAGTAAATTGGTAGTTATTAAATCTTTTTTTTAATGATTAAGCATTTTCTACTGATATTTTCAGACTTCGGGAATATTAACTTAACATTTTATAATGTGATTAGCATATATATTTAGTTTGGGATGACCTTACAGAAGTACATAAACTTTTTTAAAACTCTATTCTCTGTATTACTAAATTAACTGGATGAAAATGAATAAATCGGCTAACCTAAATATGAATTAAACGTCATGGTAAACAGACATAAATCGGAAACATCTCTCAAGCATTTAACCTTTAATGGCTATTACTCTTCAGAAATTCAATTCATTTTATTATCCCTGTGTATTTATTCTGTCCTCTCTTCCAAATTTATACCTAAGCATTAATGGATGAATTCATTCATATTTTTAAGCGATCGAATTGTTTACAGACCAAATCCTCATTCCGAAACTTCCTTTTCTTAAGAGTGGATCCCAATTCGTTGGGGGGGGGGCAATCATTTGTTGAAGCACCGCTACCGTTAATCCTAAAGGAGAAATAGGTCATCGTTTTACCACAGCTGACCTTTTAAGGATTAGTCGTTGGTGACCCATTCGTGACTAGTGGCTATTTCGGTTGGATTGAGATTCTGAAACGGTGGGCTATGGTGAGTATATACTGACAAGTTCTCTGTTTACATCCACGTATTGATTGCAATACCAATTTAAATCTTAATTAAACAACTTCATGCATATTACTATTGGTTTCCTTTAAATGTGATAATCTCACGCCGTCTTAAGTTAATTTGGAACTCCTATTTTACAGTACATCTTATCGTTTGTATATATATATCAGTAGTCTTCA